>JASFDH010001832.1:0-13093 GCA_036937195.1 Nidularia pulvinata
CACACAGGCCTTTGCTGGCTAGCGCGCCATTTTTCTTCCTCGGCCTTCGTACTGACTCCCTACAATTGTTTGTGGAATTGCACAGTATGATGGCTGCCTTCTTTTGAAAAGATAGCAGTAGAATTAAAGTTAGAATGTAAAAGGGTCTTCAGTGAGGACGATAATTGAGACATAGCGGCAGTGCATGTTCATCAAGGTCACTTGAAACCACGAAATTGAAACCTTGAAAGCCACGCGAGCGACGAAATGACGTTTTGCCTGACATACAAATGTATTTTTATGTTTGATTGTATGACGGATACCAAATAGGAACAATCTGAACTCTATACGGGAGCAAAAATTTACGTCACGATCCTACGTCGAAACTCACGCGTCTTGGGGTTGGTCCAGGGGACCTACTTTGATGTTTTCATTACATGCTTGCTGCCTTGAAATCTTCCATTGCTCCTCGCAGATTCCCTCTTCGCCCGTTACACGCCCTCAAAGCTCCATGCTGGTCTCAGCGCCTCTTCTCGACCACAACTATCCGGTATAAAAAGGTGGACCATCTATTGTCGAGCTTAACAGCTGCTTTGTATAATCCGAGAAGTATAAAAAACATCCTGAAGTTTGTTCACAAGCAACTGGATGAGCATTTTCCACAGACTCCAGCTCCCCATCATGTATACGAACAGGTTATCTCGCTTCTCATAGAGAAGCGCCTTCTTGCCGAAGCAGACAGTGTTTATGCGCGCATGCTCACAGATGGATTGGTCTCAGCTAGCGAGACGGACGCCAAAATACTGGCGATAGCGTTTGCACAAACGGACGGTTCGCAGACGGAGCCGCTCATGCATGGCCTAGGTCTTCTCTTCCAATTACCTGACTTCCAGGACGAACAGGCTGTCCGTCTGCTGCGTTTGATGGGAAAGTTGGAGGTGGGGCCAGGGATTATACTGGCTGTCGTCAACAAGTTCATGTGTTCGAGGCCCGAAGGGTACACCCCTAGCCGGAAGTTGGTTACGCGATTGGTGGATGCCCAAGCGCGTGCGGGGAAGGTTGACGAGGCTGTGGACACCCTCACTCGGTTCGAGAAGAAAAGCCAGCTTGAGGAGCGCAAGCTGGAGGCGAAGAGGAGAGCAAAAGAGGCGACGCAGTACCCATATGCAGCGCTCATCTCCGCCATCCGCCAAACGGGGGCGGGTAAGTGGGATCAGGAGGCCGTCCTGCCAGTGCTCAAAATCATGGAGGACGCCGGCATCCGCCCGGGTGTGCCCATCTTCAACAACCTCATCTCCGCCGAGGTGCACACGCGCCAGCTGCAGGACGCATTCTCGCTGTATCGACTCGTCAAGTCCACGGCGGCGCACGGTATCGAGCCCAATGCAGCCACATTCCGCAGCCTCTTTAGTGCGTTGGGGCAGCTGTATAATCCCCGCGTCGGTGAGGCTCGTCGCCACCGGCGGGTCAACTTTGTTGTGCCTCCACGCCAGCTGTACTACGATATGGTCGCGACGCTCGCACCGCCCACTCCCGGAAAACGCTCCATCAAGGAGCCCAAAGAGTTTAGTTCCGCACTCGAAGTCGCCATCCGTGCCTTCCTCTCCATTCACGACTATGCAGGCGCCTTCGTCGTCCTCAATACCTTCCGCGTTAATGGCCTGCCCATCTCGTTATCAACGTACACCACTATTGTGAAGCATCTCATGTTTCGGCTCAAGAACGATATCATGGGCGTGCGGCGGCTCGACGAGACCCGCTGGGGCGACCGGTTCTTGGGCTTCACTGAACCTCTCCCGATCCAAACGTTGCTGAAGGTGCATGTCAACCGGAGGATGCTGCAGCACATCCTAGAGGTCGCCAAAGCGCCCTCATTTGGCCTGATCAGCCCGTTCTATACCATACAGGATAGGGAGATTGTTGAGATGCCGGAGGTCGTAGACGACGCGAAGTACGTGACGCCAACGCCGGGCATGATGAATGAGGTAGTGCCAGTGCCTAGTGATATGCAGTTCAGCCATGTGCCACTGGAGCGCATCCTCCGGCGGATGATCCTTACGTCGTATCCCGATGTGATCGCTAGCAGCTCGAGGCAGTTCAGGGTGAAGTGGCAGACATCCGTTGCGCGGGCGCGGACGGCTTTTGCAGAGAACTCGAAGACGGATTCTGCGGAGGTGAAGGATGCTCCGCCTGTGCCATTTCCGTACGCGGCGAGGATTCGGAAGTACCCCGGGCCACCGTTGATAGGTCCTCTTCTACCAGGACAAATCGTGTCGGAGGCTATCGTTGCGGCGAAGGCAGAGATGATCCCACAATATAGTCCTGAATATGTATCATATAAGCCAAAGTAATTGCAATTTATCCACTGTTCTCTCGTACTAGTTCTTGCGCCTCTCATTCATTCATGCTCGTAGAGTATAGCTATTGATATGAAACGTATATTACAAGTCATCTATTGTTACAACCATGCACTCTGCAATCTAATTTGAACGTGTGCACACTGTATTAGTCGACCCCAGTATCATCCACGGGTTCCTCGTCCGATGATGATTCCTCAGCAGGGGCTGTCCTGCCAAAGAATCGACCCAGGATATTCCTGATGACGCGGGGCATCGGCTGGCAGAAAACAAGCAGATCAGTATCGAGCAACGCCACTGGGAGAAATACCTACCGAGACCTCCTCCTCTTCCTCCTCTTCCTCTTCTCCTTCCCCTTCTTCTTCCTCGCTATCTTCCACAGGTACGAGCGCGGGTAGCGCACCCTCTCTTGGTGCCTCTTGCGGGGCGAACACCTCTCCCATACCCATGTCTATCCCTGGCATCTGACCTGGCATTCCCCCATTCTCGAGTTCCACTCCCATCGCATCTGCGAGCATCATGTCCTCCAGCGCCTCTGGCGGCAGCTGCCCCACCATCTGGGCGAATTGCAGGATCCCACCGGGGAAACGGTCTGCGAAGCCTGGATGAGCATCGAAAAAGGCCTGTGGGGCGAAAGATTCATCAGCTCGGGGCACCGAGGCGAGAGGAGGAGAGAGATGAACGGACCTGTAGATCCCGGCGGAACCCCGCATCCGGCACCATTTGCGCTAATCTTCTCTGATCCATCTCGCGCTCGCGCCTCGTCCGCCTACGCCGCACACTCTGTTCCTCCTCGATGCCGTTGAAGAAGTCTGCATTGTACTCCGTGATCTTGCCCAGGGGTGGCAGTGGATCACATGCAAGGGACTTGGCATCCAGCACACTCCGGGGAATGAAGGAGAACAGGCGGCGGTATACACCCTCAACCACTAGTATGTGCCGGTACAGCGAGAGCCGGAGGTCGTCGGAGCTGTACAGCGCGAGAAGGGCCTGCCGCCTGGGTGTTGTGGGCAGGGCGGCGGGGGATGTGGGTGCGCTTGCGAGTGCGGTGCTGAGGAACCACGCGGGGTGATCTTTCCACAGGGGGAAGGAGCGCTGAACATAGAGATGGGAGAGGAGATGTAAAGCGGCGGCCGGTAAGGAGAGGCCGGTGCAGTCAGTCTCGATCTTGAAATCACGGTGGCCGCGGATGGAGACGGGGAGAGAGACGTCGATTTTGTCTGCCAGGATCGGGACGATGGAGGGAAAGCTGAGGATGGCATCTTTGAGAGCCTGCGTGCTAGCTTCGTGCTCCTATAACCACATAATCAGGAACAATTTCAAGGCCAAAGTAGCCACATGCCGGAAACTTACTGCATCTCCCTTACGCTCCTCCTCCATCTTTAGCACCAGTGCGCGCGCGTATGCCCACCCTGGAAGGACGCTCGGATCCATGCGTCCCTTCCCCTTGTACTTTTCAGCACGCTTGTCGAAGGTCTCCCATACGTCAAGCAGCCATTCCCCCACCCCCGCTTTGGGTGCCAAAAAGTCGAGATGGAAGAGCGCCCCGTGTGGATCGTTCCATGGATCGAGCGAGTAGAGAAGGCGCGCGAACTCGAAGGCGGTGCGTGTGCATCCGCGGCGCTGCAGGTCACTGCGTGAAAGGCAGGGTGATTAGGGTGATTCGAAAAGATCAGAGGGAGGAACACGCACACAACCTGTCGGTGCACAGCAAGGAAGAATGGTCTATTCTCGACGTAGTCAAAGTCGAGCCTATTTACCCCGCTAGTGAAGTTGAATGCGCCCACGAAGGCTCGCTCGTATGCGAACAGGGCACGATCGACGAAGTCGACCGCATCAGCATGCTCTATTAGATAAGTAAGATGTATATTTGGATGTCACGGCAAAAGAGAATTATACCTTCGCGGTGACGATACACCTCGGACAGCTGAAGCAGGGTATCCGCATGCCATGGCAGTTTCGAGAGCAGATCCCAGAATCCCTGAGGATCTAAACGATCAAATTACATCAGCCACCAGCTCAAACTCAGAAAATCTGGAAGAAATGTGCACCGCCTGATAGGACAGTTGCCATAAACGCTTTGGTCATCCTTTTGTATCCCTGGCTGTACTCCACCGTCCACCACCTATCCTCCCCCGGCACCCCCGCACCCAAATCCCATCCATGTCGCCTCGCCTTGGCTCCTACTTCCTCCTCGCTCAGCGCCCTCACCACCAGCCCCTCCCTCTGCTGCGCAGGCCACCATGTCGGTTTCGGGCGGGTCAGGTTTGATCGAGAGGTCGCGCCGCTTGTACGGAGAGCCGCAGCCTGCCTGCGCGCGGCGCTAGTTGAAGGGGAAGAGGCTTTATTGGCTTGCACGACCTTGGCTCCGAAGAACTTCTTCATCTCTGCTTCGGAGTCGAGGTGGGAAAGGGAAACGGCGAGGAGGGAAAGAAGAGTTTGGCCAGATGAGGATGGAGGGGAGAGAGTGGCTTTTTGTAGTGACGGATATCTGTGATGATACGGTTCATTGAAATAAACTAAGGAACGAAACGGAAAATTGGGACATACTGCACTGAGAGCTCCGCGAGGGCCTGGTCCAGCTCGTTGTCCGCTGTTTTCTTTTCTTTAGCACGGGCTTTCTTCATAGCTTTCTTCTCGTTTTTCGGTAGAGGAGTAGGTGCCTGGGTTCGTGACGCTTTCGCGGCGTCTTTCACAGTGGGGGTTTCTGGTCGATTGGCATCGACTTCAGCAGCAGAAGTCTTCTTTTTCTTTTTCTTAGACTATCAAGAAGTTTTATTAGCTTCGAAACATAACACCAAAGGCGGTATTGACTACCTTTCGAGATTTCGGCTTTGTAGCCTCTTCTTCCTCAACGCTGTTCTCGTCATGGTCTTCCGGTGCTAGGAACTAGAAATATGCCAATTTTCGTTAGATCGAAGTCAATCGACAGTGGAATACATCCTCACTGTAGAGAAAGCTCCCGCACCTGGACGGACAGAGGATCCTGGAGCCTCTTCTTCACTTGACTCTTCCTCCTTCCTATACAAAGATCCTACTCCACCTAGCGTTTCCAGCTCTTCGAGTTCACGCTGCTGGCGTTTATTGAGACGTGGAGGCATTTCAACAGAAATTTCAAGGCTTTTGTCGTAGAAAGGCCGCGTTGTATCGTGATTTAGTTATAACGGCCACAAAAGAAATAAGGAAGACTTTTCGAAGTTTACACTGACAGTAACGCAATCGCGGTTCCGATTATGACATCTTCTTGCACGTGGGTTGTCACTTGAGTAAGCGAATTAAAGGCGATGATAATCAATACACAACAATCTTCATAGGTCACCATGGCTTGCTCGATTAGGCTCATTCCGACCATTTACGCCTCCCACCTGCGACGGTCCAGGACAATTTTCGACGGTTTAAAGCCTTAAAACTGAGTATCTATGTATCCCTCTCAGAAGTGCAACGCTAACGCTAATTTGAGCTCGCAGTCATTTTCGCCGCATATTCTACAACCAACCTTTTTAGTGGTTGCAATGAGCGCTCCAAGGATCTGAGGACGAGTTTCGAAGGTCTGCCGCTAGCGATGGAGAGGGTTTCGTGAAATTATATATCACGCCATCCGTCATGTTCGCGATCCCACGTCCATTACCTCTCTGCCCACTGAGCTGCTGCTCATCATCTTCAAAATGGTCTACACTGCCTCCTCTCGTGCTTTGGAATCATATGGGAAGCATAACAAAAGTTACAGCTTGGAACCAGAATATTATTGCACATGTCCCCACATCGAATGGTGTCCAAGCGAGAATATCTTATCCACATCCGTTTTTCCTTATGCGTTCTCATCGATATGCAAAATATGGGATGACTTGATGGCCATGGTTCCTGCATTCTGGATGCACATTGTGATCTGTCACTTCTCAACTTACAACACCATCTGTAGTGCGAGCTTAGAATGATTGTGCGCAAGGTTTACAGATCATGGAGATTGCTATATTGTGCAGAGAATGTGCAACTGTGCTGAATGATTCTCTGGAATATGAGATAATGTACAAATATAAGAGTATGAGCCATAGAAAAATGGCATCATCAGCCAAATGAATGCAAATGCTGCAGATGTAAGCAATTAGAAGTACAGGTCAGAAATTAAGTGCTGAAAATGGATTCAGCAATGAAAATAATTGCTATCAGTATGCCATCAGCATGCAACAGCATGAACTCAGCAGATTTGCACAAAGCATTAGAATTTCAAATTTCACCCACCAAGGCAAAAATTATGTAAGAAGCCCTTTTCAGCATGGTTGTTATTTGATATATCATCCAGTATAAGGCCTGGTGAATTTTTACTTGCAATAAAGCAATGAAGGTCATCAAAAATATTCATATACAGAGGCAACATGGTCTATCTAATGGTTCAATAATGATTTTTATATTATTTAAACTGCCTTAACTTGAGGGGGAACTTGTTGACTCTTTGATAGACAGTAAATTAGGAGTTTAAGCATGATCAAATATGTTTTAAGCATGTAAACATTTTAATTTGGAATCAGCAAGAAGGTATATAAATACATGGAAATAATTATAAACAGAAGGTGATCATGCATAATAAGCATTAATGAAACTTGATTTGAGCAATGAGGACATGGAATAGCAATATGAATTGAGGTCAAATTCAAGTGGTCGGTAAGCTCTGATATCAGAGACTTGTATTGGCAAATTTTTTTTTTTTTTTTTCAAGTTGTTCTTTCGTCATATTCTCGGTAACAATCCTTTCTCGCTAACACTTAAGTACTAGGAAATTAGGGCTTTCTGCTGGAAATATTTCTATGTAATCATGTATTTCTCTTGTTAGATATCAGTGAAGGGTGAGAGTCAATTCCTTATCCTATCACATTGCACACCAAGTCCATTCCACATGAATTGGTATATTATCTTGGCTTTACTGTTGCAAGTGGTCCACTCAAAATGATCTGATATTCGATGGCTGCCTTTACACCCTCCGTATCGGGTTATGCATGTCCTGGATGCTTACGACGGCAAGTATCGTAGCCTCAAGAGGATGCAACTCTTCCAGCAATTTGACTTGTTATCTGATTATGCTGTTATTGAACGAAGATTTTCTCGTAAATCCAGCTACTTGGAATATCTGGTATAAATCTCGGCTATAGAGAATAGAGTACACTTGTAGGCTAATATTACTAGGCATATCCTATAAATTACAGATAATACTACGCATAATGAATAATGTACCAACAGTCTGATCCACAGAGGGATAAAAACACAGATAAATATTTCTGAAAGGCTATAAGATGAAGTTGCGGTTTAAGTCCTATATTCAGGCATTAATCATAGATATATAGATAGATCAGTAAGCACTTACGACGGGGTGCGTAGCGCTTAGTTGAGCCTTCTGATGATACTTAGGTATCAGCATGTGCCTAAAGAAAAGCGGCATCTAGATCAATTCTCGCGCATAGTCACGATTATCCACAATGATCTTACCTAAGATGGGCGAGTAAATCGTCATAGGTCTGTTTTGGCCTCTCCTCTACATAGGTATAGTTTTAGTAAAAAGACTTTTGAATGCTTTAAAACAACGATTTACTCAGTGTCTGAATAAGCGCCTAGAACTCGTTGAGCACTGATTAAGCAGTTCAATTCAATATAGAAGGCTCACCCAGCTCATAGCTCCCACTGCAACATTTCCATGAAATGTATCTGCGCTCGTTTCGTCATCCTTGCATGCAGCAAAGCAAATCTAACGCAATTGATAGCCTTGAGCTAACCCGAAACACGATGCTTTAATAGGGCGGGACTTACTACGTCGGCAGGCGGCACTGGGCGACACATCGCGCGCTTGGTGATGTGGTTCAATCCTCTTAGACGTCCATGTGCCGAATGCTGGAAGCGAAGCATGAGAAAATCGGGACATGGTCAAATGATTTCACTCATACCATGTATGGGAGATCTAAACAGTATCAAGATCAAATTATTGCATTTAGAACGATGATTCAGACTGCACTTACCCAGTATGGTTCCAGAATGACAAGACTTGTTTAAAGTCGAATGGTTAAGTACGATCATATATGCAACAATCAAAAACGCATACTAACATCTACCACAGCCTGAAATTAATAGAAACAGCTGAGTTAAGAGTCAAATTATATCGTAAAAGGACATACGGTTAAGCGGCATCCAGCTGGAAGGGGCTCAACTAAAGTTTTAAAAAGTTCCTAAGACAGAAAATGAGCAAAGTTAAAATTAATGAGCAGTTGACAAACATCATCGAGGATCTCCTTCGTCTGTTTATAATCGAGCGGGAAAATCACTGTTATAAATATTAGTCATATTCAGAGGTTAACCTGACCTAGAGAAATGCCACCTTCGCAGAGACCATCTTCTTCTCTTCCGCTTTCATCAGGTACCTGCCCTCCATGACCCGAATCTGAAGCCAAAACATCAGAAGACATCGAAGAACAAGGAAACTTCTTACAATGGAAGAATAAAGAATCGTGCTTTTTGGCACCCCGTACAAGCCAGCGCATTGCGTCCATCATATTCTGCCGGGAGGGTTCAATAGATCTTCGCTCGCGCCAGTCATCGGTGAGCAGAAGGATGTCCCCTTTCCTGAATCCTTGATAGTCTGGTTAAAATCCATTGATTAAAATGGTCCGGACCTCTTTCAACAACGAACATCGACTTACTCATCAGATAGTCGCGCATATTCCTTGCGTCGTTGATGCATCCTTTTAGTTCATTCGTTTGGCCCTCATAATTAATGCCGATCTATTAATAACAGTCAGTATGGGTAATTTTAGAAGGGACGGGGTTCAAGGGTGATATTTGATCCCACTCCAATCCCACTCACACAGACCGCTTTCTTCCTGCCGGTACACTCGGACCAACAGAAGTCGCGCGAGGGAGGCAGGAGTTGGAGGTATTGCTGAACACTGCTGATAATCGTGCCAAGTGAGCGGTCTTTATCTTTCTGGTCATGTTGGTCGACGTTGGACCCGTGCGTTGCCGAGTTAGGCGTGCGGTTATAGTGCGACTGCGGACGGTGAGCGACGGCAGAAGACTGGGATGGCTCGAAAGCCTCGTAGTCGTTGCGTGGTCTTGAGCGTGATACGGGAGTCCGAGAAACACCGTCATTCAAGTGCATGTAAGAGTCAGAGTTAGAGTTTCTATGTCTCCGAGAACCTGAGAGCGCGGTGTACTGATTGTCCGGTTGGAGTGAATATCGATTTGAGTTCATCGTGGATCTAGGAACCTTTTGTGATCCAGGAGGTGAGTAGTATGTCGGTTTAATTAGAATAGCACGCGGCGGAGGGTCGAAGCTGGACAGATAGTTTAACAAGAGATGGCGTTCATGACTAAGGCAACGATGCGTACTCGGGTATTGAATTCTAGGATTTCTGGGTGATAATGGTCAGTCTAAGGTGAAGCATAAGAGAGTAAAGATGCTTGCTTACATTAGGTATTCCACAAGAGGGCTACCTATTTACAATGGTCGATGATTTAGACACAACTACGCAATGCGTACGTGCTTGGACTGAATGTAGGTGGCACCGAACAAGTGCTCGGGTTGGATCCGGGCTAATTTCAGCAGATCATAGCCCGAACTTGTGTTATGGCTTGTTCATCAACAGCCTTGGCGAACCAAATATCGATGACGTAGCTTGCACTGGGCTAATCTTGGCGCAGCTGGACTATCCACCCAGCACTTGCTTTCCAGAAGGCCGAGCGCAAAAGAGACCGCAGTTTCAGGCCATCAGTGACGTCCTTCGCTCTTGATGGACAATCTACGCTTTGCAAAATAACTTGCAAGCCTGTAGGAAGTTGGAACAAAGAATAGAAGCTCGTGTGAATTCGAATTTTATCTATCAATTACAATGAGCTCGAGTTTGCAAGGTCGAGTCCATATTTTACATATCCTACAATATTATTTTATCCATTCAAGATTTATCGGCTATCGGGAAATCGCTTCCAGTCGTATTCTTATATGCCCTTCTGATAGCATCCGAAATCTGTTCGTCCTTTGCCTGCTCTATGGCAGATTCGTTATTCTGAGGACCACCACCCATACGCTCCTGCACGAAATCGACTGCTTTATCGAGCATATCTAAATTATATGATGAGCAAGGATGCGGTGCCGTAATTTGATAATACATGCCTTCGTTCTTCTCTCCCTGCTGGCCACCTCCCAGGGCGCCGTTCAGCTTCCCCATAAGACCTCCTCCGGAATTTTGGGTCTGGCTGGTCTGAGAGTTGGTCTGATCATTGCTACCTCCGAAAAAATTCATGGTATGTGTGATGTGATGGTATTAAGGAGGAAGACGGTAAGTTTTAAAGTGTAGACGAAAAGGCGAATAAGGCCACTCCCGGCTTTTATCCTTCCATTTGATGATGACGTTTGGCTTGGCATCTTGGAGCCTATCTCCTGCGTAGAGGCTGGATGTGGATTTCGACGAGCGTTAACGACGTGACGCATGTATGATAGGCCCACACATGACGAAACTTATCTACAGTATTTGATGGGTGTTTGTGTCCTCTATCTGATGAGGGTGTAATGATGTTTCCTGAGCACTCAAAGTAAGGTTAACATCAAGTTCGCTAAAACTAAATAGTGGTAGTAGATCTTATCAGCGGTCTTGATGGTCTGTATCCCAAGGAGATCGTAAGTACCAATTATATAGCGTCAATGTATCCCATTTGCTGCACAGGTATGCCTATTTCTATCATTTCTGATGATATAACTCGACAGTTTGAAGCAGCAGAACGCTAACGATGGTTACTAGCTTCGCTTCACTTATTTCACGATAAATATCAGTTTGGTTATATGCTTCCGAGACGTCTTCGCAATTATTAATTGATCCTACCCGAAGTAAACTGTACTTAGAACAAGCTTGAGCGCCGTCGAGCACGAAGAGGATGAGAATGTTATGAAGAAACAACATTTCTGGCCTCTATCCCGAAAATCCTGGCCGTTGAGTGGCCTACTTGAAAGCATTCACACACAAGATTAACATAAAGTTGACCCACCAAAGCACCTGAGAAGAAGAGAATAACAAGCCGGCCTTGCGGCAATCCTGCAAGCATCTAGTATTATATTTCTGGTACACGAATTATAAGGTATCTAGATATAAGTATAAATGTCCGCCATTATCCGGATGAAATTAATTGAGAATAGCATAGCAAAAGCGTCTTCTAAAGGATTAGAAAAACTCCAAGCCAGGACCACCGTCTTGACAGTATTGCGTCAAAAGGAGAATGCACAAAGTAAGAAGCAAGACTCTAATGACCTGGCAAGGTGACATCTGCGATATCGATCCTAATCCTCCACTTGTTACGGGGAGATGAACGTTATTCAAACACAATCATCAGGTCAGGGCCTTTTGTCTGTAACCATCGACACCAGATGTTGTAATATTTAGGAGTCCACTTTCGTGCCTTCCTGCGATTGTGATGTCCAAAAATGACCTCGTCGGATACCATACGAGCAATCCGACATATTTCCCGGCGATCTCGTGGACTATATTTTCCTCGTAGCTTCGAAGCCTCCAGAAGGCTTGGATGTTTCTGTGAATCGAGGTTAAGATCGCTTACCGTTTCAAGGTAGTAAGAAATGGCGCACGGGTCCCGGGAACACCATCCGGTGCCATTTGCAGAAGGTCCTTGGAGAGATATAATAATCTTCTATGTTTTCGTCTGCTGTTTTACAACGTTCGCGGTACATAGGAGGGAGAGCTGGCAAGTAGGACATCACCACCGGAGGAAGCCACTGCTGGTGAAAACCTGTGTGGCGCGCATCGGACCGATATAATTCTGCCTGGCCAGAGAGAGAGCTCTTCCAGTACTTCTCTTCTTCAGATGAGCAGTAGTAGGTATCATATTTTGTCCATCTTCTATGAATCCACGTGGAAAGACGCTTGAAGAGACGTCTCAGTGAGGGCACCAGGGGCGGAAATTGTGCGATAAGTCGCCGGAAGAGCGATTTGGAACATGCGTCCCGTTCAGGGACAGATATAGGTGTAAAAAGAACCAGTAGAATACCGATTCCGACGACCCATTTGCCTTTGGAAGGCATTCCAAGCGCCAGCTAATGCATATAATGTCAGTAGCGCAGTTATATTGAAGCCAAAGGGCGAACTTACCTGTGGAATATGCGAACTCATCAACATCTTTATGTTCAGCGGCAAGCTGAGTTGAAGTGGAGGAGTTGTAGAAAGGGTTTCAAAGGGCTTGATGCTGAATGAGTAAAAGGTGAGGCAGTCGTGAGGAGAACATGTGGCGCATTAAAAGGAACACTTGCATGACTGTGAGCTGTGTAGGGCCATAATTGCTTAGGGAGATGGCAAACAAGTCCTCTGTATAGTGGGGCCATCCGATAATTGTAGACAAGGGCCTTGTAAATCTGGCGAAGGGCAATTGCGCCGAGACAATACCCTTCCCCAACCCTTTGCCCTGCCAGCATCAGTGACGGCGTATATTGAATGCTGCGGGAGATAACGGTCGAAAAATGCTAAGAATATTGCGAAGAGGTAATTAATAACAATATCTTCTGCACCGTGAAGCTAGATATGAGGTAAAAGTGGACGAAAGGTAAAGATCAGCACAATAGCATAAAATTGAACAAGCGAATTTGGAATTGTGTCCCTCAGCCACGTGGCTCGCGTCGGTAATGAGTGGACCAGGTGACGTAATTAGGGCTGGGTTGGATTGCTATTTCGCCTTGTTACCAACGTGAGATTGGTTTTGGGTCGGCTGTTAGGTTAGAAACC
>JASFDH010001833.1:0-13080 GCA_036937195.1 Nidularia pulvinata
CCCATGCCAATTCTCAGATCACTTCTGAAACTAGAGATAAATACAGAAACAGATGGAAAATTCAATATCTACCTGAATTCAATATCTACTTGAAAAGTGATACCAAGTAGCTAAAAAAGTATAGAATAATGATAAACACTTGAAAGCCAAATGCCTGAGTTGCTATTACAAGGCTTGAACATAGAGAATGATTATTCTGTGATTAAAACAATGAAAACCCAGTACATGATAAAGAAATTCATTTGAGTACTATTACACAGTATTTAAAAATGAAGTAACAACAGAGATATTAAGCACAAAATAGGAATGATTCAGAAACTGAAAAGATCACATTATTAGCATCAAAACTGTATTTTACAGAAGGATATCTATATCTTTGTATGCAATCCCAAGTACAGATGCTATAAATAGCCCATTGCTATTAATATATGGACAGAGATGCTTTACTCTGCTCCCCGAGAACAAGCTGTTATAGGCAGAGTAAAAATTCAGAAAAATCAGAAACTATCAATAGAGATGTCACAAATGATTGTTAGGATTTTTGCCAGGTATTAGTGACAGACCTCTAGTGAATTATTGATCTATAAAAATAAATAAGATGGTTGCACATGCTTGCAGCCATACAGAAATATCAAAGAAGGATAACTAAACACTCAGAGGCCCCCACTTAGAGTCTGAAGAATTTGTAATATTTATTTAAAGCTTCTATGCACATGGCTCATATGTTATTCCTTCTGGATTGTTTCTATATATGGTTCAGAAATTTTGTATTTAAGTAGTTAGGAAGGCTACTGAGCAAAGGAGAAATTGTCCTCTAGCCCCAGTGCCTTCACATAGAAAGTGTAGCATTGTATGGATTATTTAGAGTTGGTTTCTCAGGAAAATAAGAATTTTGAAGTTTGTCTTTGACAGCCTAAGTTTGAATTGAGTAATTACCTCAGAAAAGGTTGGAAGACCACCTTTCTTGAGTTCTGAGTACGAAGTATTTGTTCTAAGTCTTAAAGGAAGGAAGACCACCTCTTTGGCACTCTCCTGAACTGTGCAAGGCTGAGTTTTTGGAAAGAAATATATTTTATAAGTCCATCCTTGCTGGAAGATGCTTGGGTGACTTATACTGTTAGATTGTGCTCGCTTGGAAGACTCTTGCACCTTCTGAAAGTTTTTGTTGAAGGAAGACCACTTCCAGAGCATCTACTGAAGTCTATTAGCTTGGACTTAAGTAGATTTATTTTATAAGAATAGATCTCACTAAGATTGTTGTAAGAAGTTCAGACTTTTGAGTAGCAACTGAAGGAAGACCACAGTTGTCTCATAAGTCATCCCTGTACATTGTAAATGCTTTTTGAAAACAGAAAGTTCTTGGAGTTGAAACTTGACTTAAAGACTTTGTCTTCTGAGTACAAATTTGATTTGATAATCTTCTGAGAAGAACTGATTCTTGCCCCCACAAACTCATGTGTAATCCAACATAGTTTGAGTGTCTTGTGATGTGTTTAGAGATTTAGATTCACCCAGACCTTTATGTTCACTTATTCCATGTTGAGCAGCACTTCAACACTAAGTCAGAGATACAATTCCGGTTTGGTTTTGAAGTCAGAAGTACTAGCTAGAGTTAGCAATTTGAGAGAGAAAACCACCCTATACCCTAATCTAAGGAAGTGATGAACTGAGTACCATACAATGAAACCAAGGACTAAGTCCTAGAACTGTGTTAGTAATTTGAAAAGTCTAGGGGACAGGAATACCGTCCCTTTGGCTTAGTTAGTAAAAAGTGCAATTTCAGGAGAAAGGAAGACCATCTCCTGGGATCTTCACCCAAAGACAGAAGGAAAACCACTATGCTTTGGGGAATTAAAGAGGGAAAGTAAGACCATCTCTATCTACAAGGGAAGGAAGACCACCCTTGCTGATTTAAGAGATTTATATTTGAAAGGAGGCCTATCTACACACAGAATGAAGTGACATTATAAGCTTTAGAGACAGGAAGACCATCTCAAAGAGTTATAGCTAGATAAGTGAAAAGGAAGACCATTCACTGTATCTAGCTAGCATAGTGTCAGATATCACTTTATATTACCTAGTGCACTTTGTATCACATTTTCAAATACAATTTCAGTTCAGAGTTGCCCCCAACAAGCTTAAGAGGTAGTGACCAGTCTGTAGGGCAGTAAAACAATTTTATTGTCATCCTACTCTACAGACACCAACTACTTTGCAAGGGGAAGAAAGACCACCCTTGGAGAATTCAGAGATTATATTGAGAGTAAACCTATCTACTTATAGAACAAAGTTACATTGCAAACTCTAGAGACAGGAAGACCATCTCAATGAGTCTATTGCTAGATTACTTACAAGGAGGACCATTCACTCAGTCTAGATTATCATGTAGAGACAAGTGAGGATGATTTAGAGGTAGCTTTCCCACTAGCTAGAGACTAGTAGGGATGTTAAGCACAATAATTGACAACAAAGTGAACTATTGCAGTACATTCAAAGTACTTATATACTAGAGAACTAGGGTAAATACACAAGTACTTAAAACATACTAGTGAAGTGAAAAAGTAAGTGGGTTGAAGGTAAGAGAGAATATGCTGAAGACTAAGGGATAAAAATTAAATGTTGGCATGAAGAGATATACTACAAAGAGTATAGCACATGTAGCTGACATGAAGTAAGTATGAAATAGGAAATGGACCATAGTAAACCTGAATAAACCCAGAGGCAAGTGGAAAGTCAGGAAGGTATCAGGATTGATTGTGAGCAGTCCAGAGATGGTGAGCACTATATTGTACAGGAATATGACACCCCTCCTCACTCTCACCCTCCTCCTTGCTCTCACCTTTTTCCTCACTCTCAACTTCCTCATTCTCATCCTTCTCCTCACCCTCACCTCATCCTCCTCTTCACTCTTGTCCTCCTCCTCCTCCTCCTCACTCTCATCATGAGTGGGTAGCATTGAGCATTGGGTGCAACAACTGCCTGTGTTTGAAGCAGCAGGAGCTGGAAGCAGCTTGCTCTCAGCTGAATGGATTCACATTGGAGGGGTAATGCTAATCCCCTCCTCCACAAGTGCATGCTCAGTCCTAGTTATATCAGCATGGCTAAATAAGACAATAGCAGAGTAGTTACTTTGTTGATTTAATAGGGGTGCCTGCAGCAGCATCCTCCTGGGCATGCTGTGCTGATGATTTTCTGTGAAAGAAATAAATTAGAAAATAACTAAGATTACCCCTAGTCTCTCTGATCCACTTCCAACCTTCTGACTCCCTTCCAACTTTTTTTCTAGTTGACTTATGATTGACTAGTCTTATCTCACCCTCAACACTAGACTTGGATTATAGTTGTCAATATCTTGTTCACCTCTGACAGGCTTCTGACACTGGTAATTATCTTCCACCATGTGGATCATTTGTCTAAGTTAGAACCCAAGAGAACTGGAAGGGCAGAGCACATAAGCTGAAGCCAATGGTTCTTATCTCTAGTGTTACAGTCAGAGATCCTTCTGATGTTACTTCTGACATTTCTCCAATGTAGTGTTATTGTAACCTACAACCTCTACTTCCTATATTCTGTTTTTTTTGGAACAAAACTTGACAGGTAGACACCTGGTTATTCTCCTTTTTGTCTGCATTCCCTGTTGAGCCTTCTCTTCCTGCTGTTTCTCTTGCTTCCCCTTCTTCTTGGGTGGATGGCTAGTGGCAGTAGTGGTGAGCAATGCATGGTGGGGGACAACAATGCACAGTGGAGGATATTGGCATGCACTGGGGGACAGCAACATGTGGTGTCCAGTAGGGGACAGTGACACATGGTGGGGGATAGCAATGCATAGTGGGGATCAGCTACACATGGTGGGGGTCAGCAACATGCAATAGGCAACAGCAATGTATAGTGAGGGTTAGTGCTTGGAGTTCCAGTCCCAAGACTGGAAATAAAACCTAGACTGGACTGCACTTTAACTAACAGACTGCAAAATATGAAGACCAATGAAGACTGATCAAAAACTGGTTTAGACCAGTCTCAACCAGTCTTCAGAGACCTACTAAGCCACCCCTGTTTTACACAAATATAATTGGTTACAATACCAAAAGCACTAACTATAATAAAGACTGGAGAGCTAGAGTTGAGCCCCAAGCTGCCAGCTTAGCAAAAGTACCTGAGATTGGTTATAGCAAAGTGCCTAGAATCTAGAAGTAGTTGACACTGGACAATAAAATCCATATTATCATACTTGGTGGTCTGAATCCATCCAAATAAAAATTACTATTAGCATATAGATCATAATGACCATTCAGAGGGAAAACAACCAATGGGGAGATGGATAATACCCATGCTGATTCTCAGGTCACTTCTGAAGCTAGAGATAAATACAGAAACAGATGAAAAATTCAATGCCTACCTAAAAACTGATATCAAGCAGCTAAACAAGTAGAATAATTATAACCACTTGAAAGTCAATAGCCTGAGTTGCTCATACAAGGCAACAATGAAAACCTAGTATATGATAAAGAAAATTCATTTTAGTACTATTACACAGTACTTATACATGAAGTAACGACATAAATATTGAGGACAAATAGGTGTCAAGGCTTGTTTCCCAATTGAATTAGGAATGAGAGGTTGTAGGCTATGATAGCACTATGTCAGAGAAAGTCATAAATAACATTGGAAAGGTTTCTGACCATAACACTAACAAGTTAAGAACTGTTGGCTTCAGCTTATGTGCTGCACCCTTCTAGTTCTCATGGGTTCAACTTGCAAAAGTGGTCCACTCATTGGAAGGTAGACCAGAGATCAGAAGGAAGTTGTGATCAGAGAATGAGTGAGACTCAGAAGTTGAGCAGGGAGAAGTAAGTATCTTAGTCGATATTTGGATTGTGGATACAAGATAAAGAATAGCCACTTAAATACACTGATAGTTAATTGTATAACTAATCAGAGAATGGTAACTAGTAACTACAGAATCATAATACAACTGGCTATCATAATAAATGTCAGAAACAAAATCCCAGTAGCAGAAGAATATCAGAAATGTTCATAATACAAATATTGTTCTGATAAAGATCCAAGTATTGTTCAGCATGAAAATGGTAACAAGGTGAATAGGAAACAGGGTATTGTGATAGTCAGAAATATTGGAAAAGGGGTTGGGGATAGTCAGAAGAATGTTGGAAGCATGATCTGGTTTTTGGTATATAACAATAGGAACAATTCAGAAACTGAAAAGATCATAATATTAGCATTAAAACTGTATTTTACAGAAGGATATCTATATCTCTGTATGCAATTCCAAGTATAGATGCTATAAATAGCCTATTTTGATCAGAGATTGGAGTCACACTGTATAAACCATAGTATAATAAGTATTATGTAAATACACTCAGATGCACATATAGAAATACACTACAATGTGCATACACAAATACACTACAATGTAAATACAGAAACACACTAATAAGGCATAAGACATCTCACTATGCAATATTCTCAACAGGTGGTCATATTCTCACCACTAGGGCACAGAGCAATGTGTGATGCAGGTTGCATCATTCAAAAATATATGTGTGTGGTGCAATTTGTACCACCCACCTAGGCTGAATATTCAGGATTAAATACCTTCCCCAGACCTGCCTGTGGTTAAATAAAAACCACTTGAAGATATAGTCTGAGTGGTGATATTTTTGCCACATATGATTTTATCTATGGGTGGTTATATTCTCACCACTCAAAAGTATATTCTGACTGTAGAATTTACACCACATATGATTTTATCTATGGGTGGTCATATTCTCACCATTCAAAGGTGAAATTTATACTTGATATCATAATATCTTTGGGTGGTCATATTTTCACCACTTGAAGATTTATTTCCAGAAGTGGAATTTGTACCTCTGACCACTTGAACATATACTCTGATTGGTTGAGTTTACACCACTAACCACTTTTCCAGAGTAATCAGATTCTTACCATTTGGGCACAGAATGATGGGTGGTGTAGATTGCATCATACAAAGAGAATATGCAAGTGGCAAAACTCCAATTCCCTGAATACATATTTCATTTATGGAATTTATACCACTCAGACACAGAAAGTTGGGTGGTCCAGAATGCACCATTTAGAAGTGCCACTCCCATTTGAAGCATCTATGTGAGTGGCATAATTTGTGCCTCATTAGTGATTTGAGGAGTCTAGGGGACAGGAAGACCATCCATTTAGGCATAATTAGTAAAGAGTACAATTTCAGAAGAAAGGAAGACTATCTCCTGAAATCTTTGCTCAGAGACAGAAGGAAGACCATTGTGCTTTGGAGAATTAAAAGGGGAAAGGAAGTCCATCTCTATCTAGTTTTTAGAGAGACAGCTAGTATCTACTAGTGACCAGTTTGTAGGGCAGTAATACAATTTTATTGTGATTCTACTCTACAGACTATACCACCTTTTTAATATTGATCCTCATGATAGTGACAGAATACACCTCCTCTTGCATTTCCCAATTCTGAAGTACAGTTTTCATAAGCACAATGTTGAGGACCCATCACAATACCATCTTTTCAGGTGCATGATTGATGACCATAGATAATATTGTTTGAACCTGCTCATTATCATTGTCATGCATTTGTACTGCATTCTCATTTTAGTTCTAATTTCAGCATCACTAGCCTGCAATGGAGATACAGCTTGACTATCATCCATTCCAAGAACTGCAGCAGGATCAGGATGAGCAACAATTTCAGATGTGCCTTTATATTCATGTGTACATTTTGAGCCCACATCCATCTGCTTCTCTTATAATCCCTTCTTCTCCTAGAATTTTAAATGCCTTCTGAGTAACATCATTGATTGGAAGTCCATCATCTATGTCAATATTTGTATTTGTTGCAGCAGCAATGGTTCAAACAGATTCCTGAACAAAGATTTGCCATATAAGCCATTGGCCAATTTTCACATAATTATTGGAATCTAAAGTTCCAAAAATATTGTTGCAATATTCTGTATATGATGCAGCTGAGGCATAAAAGCTGTACATTGCATTTAGAACAGCTTTTTAGAATAATGGATCCACCTATAAGCTTTGGCCTACTTTAATATATGTAGCTAAATGGAGATAATTTCTTTGCTTGTTATTATTTTTGTCCAGAAAACATTCATGATCAGCAGAATACAATGCATGACACTTAGGACATTGGCCAGTTAGCACTGAGACATTTTTATAGATGCCTGAATCCTTTATCAATGTGACTCTGGGAATATCTCTAGGTAAAGTACTTTGATGCAGTGATTGAGGACTGCAGTTCATATCTTCACAGGTTATACTATCTGGGCATATCATGTGAACAGGTTTGATCTTTTCATGTGATTTTGCCTTCAACTTTCTGTGAAACTTTCCATACTTTACAGGATACAGGATTAAAATCTTGGCTAAAGCATCAAGCATAAGGACAATACAGTCATGCAGCTGGTCTTCAGATTTATTTTTCTTCTGTTTTGTCTTTGACAAAAGGGTGCTTGTTGTGTCTCAGAAGCTGAGGGTGGAGCCAGGAGCATTTTGCAGGTGGTGGTAGGGCCTCCAGGGGTAGTGTCAGGAGCATTTTGCAGGCATGGGGCAGTTTTGTGGTCATGGGGCAGCTTTCATGAGTAGTGGAAGCAATAATGGTGAAGTCAGGCACATTTTACAGGTGGTGGGGAGCTGGGGGTGAGTCAGGTGCATTTTGTGGATGATGGGGCACTGGTAGTGGTGTTAAACATCTTTCATAGTAGTCATGTGCATTTTGTGGGTGGTGGCATCAGGCAGCTTTTGTTGATGGTGAAAGTGCTAGGGGTGGAACCAGGTGCATTTTGCAGGTGGTGGGGGTGCAGGCAGTGTGTCATGCAAATTTCACCCTCATAAGACAGCTTTTGTGGGTGGGGAGAGCAATGGAGTGGGGCACATTTCACAGGTAGTGGGGGCACTAGGATTGAGTTAGGCTCATTTCATGCTTGTTGGGTGGCCTTTGCGGGTAGTGAGAGTGCTGGGGGTGGAGTCAGGTGCATTTCTAGGGTGGTAGGTGGCTTTCACAGGTAGTGAGAACACTGGAGTTGAAGTTGGGTGCATTTCATGAGTGATGGGGGCACTAGAAGTGGTGTTGGGTGGCTTTTGCAGTGGTCAGGCAGCATTCATGGCATTGAAGGTGGAGTTGCATACATTTCACAGTTGTGGGGTGGCTTTTGCATATGTGGGAGCACTGGGAGCAAAGTCAGGCACACTGCTCAGGTGGTGGGTGCACTGGAAGAGGTGATGTGAGGGTTTTGTGGTCTTCAGGTGGCTTTCATGCAGATGGTGGGGACTCTGGAAGTGGTGTCATGCAGCCTTCATGGTCATGGGGTGGCTCTCACAAGTGGTGAGGCACTTCCAGTGGTGATAGGGGAGCTTCTGGGTGGTGGTGATGCAGTTTTTGCAGTCCTGCATGGGGGCAGTTAGGCAGTCAAGCATGGTGGTGAGTGCTGCCTGTTGCTGGTGCTGTCAAAGACAATGTAGTTAGTATATGTTAGGATCATAACATGTGCTACTACATGCCTTAGCTCTGCTATTCTTGTCACACAGCCAAACTGCCAGGGTTGGTGTTACCATTGGTATCATGGTCATTGTTGCTTGTTGTTGTTGTGTCATTCATATCAGATATGTTGGCAGAGTCTCATGTTTTATTCCATAGATAAATAGGGATTAGAGGTTGTAGTTTATGATAGTGCTACATCAGAAAAGTTGGAAGTAAACATCAGAAGGATTTCTGACTGTAATGCTAAGGGTAAAAACCATTGGCTTCAGCTTATGTGCTGTGTCCTTCTAGTTCTTGAGGGTTCTAACTTAATAAATGATCTACACATCAGAAGATAATTACTAGTGTCAGAAGCATGTTGGAGTTGAACAAGATATTGACGACTTGAGTCAAGTGTAGTGTCAAGAATGAGATAAGACTAGTCAATGTAATTTAATTAGAAGGAAAGTCAGAAGAGGGTCAGAAGGTTGGAAGTGAATCAGTGAGACTTAGTAGTAACTTAGTCAGAGGACTACTAGCCCTAGGAGGATCTGCACCTAACACTAAGAAAAAATACAGATCAGCATCTAAATGATGATACTAGTATATACAGCTAGCTACAACAGGATAAAGTACAGTAATGAAGCCCTAAGTACCAGAGAAAAATGGACTAGCTAGTGAAAAGGAGATGTGGTCTGTAGAGTAGATTGACAATAAAATTGTTTTACTTCCCTACAGACTGGTCACTACCTCTTAAGTTTGTTGGGGGCAAGTCTGAAGTGTAATTGTATTCAAAAATGTGTTATAAATTGCACAGGATAATAAAGATGGATGTCTGACACTATGCTAGCTAGATAAAGTGAATGGTCTTCCTTTTCACTTATCTAGCTATAACTCTTTGAGATGGTCTTCCTGTCTCTAGAGCTTGCAAGGTCACTTCGTTCTAAGTGTAGATAAGTTTCTTTTCAAATATAAATCTCTCAAATCTACACGGGTGGTCTTTGTGGGGTTGCCAGGTTTCAAGAGCATGAGAGAGCAACAAAAGGAGGGCTTCAGGAGAGTACTTAGAATAGGGCAAACCTTGTGTATTCAAGGTACTCAATTCAAGAAACTGAGGAACTACTGTACAATTACACTACTTATATACTTATTCTAAATACTTGTTGTTAGCTAAGTGGGTAATAAACCTCTTGCTCCAGAATCTCATAGGTTTCACAGTAATATGGTTATTGGAAACATGAATGAATGTAGCATGTAATGCTTGGAGGTGAATTGGAGTTTGCAAAATCCACATGTATAATAAAGGTAATCTGAAGTAAGTATGATGCAATGCAGGGTCATAGAGTATACATTCTATTTTTATAGTATTGGTGTCCAGGAAGTAAGTCTTGTACCTTACATTCCCTCACACCTTACACAGTAAGGCAGAAAGTCAGGGTTACTTCCATACTCACATCATAGGTTCTCCAGCCCATCTCTCTGTGCCATCATCTTCATTATTGTAATAAGACAGATCATAGTTTTCTCCACTCTGGTCCATGTTGTTATCTTGTATGGTGTTGATACTGTTGTTAGAACTTGTAGTTTCAATGTTGGCAGATTGCTTGCTATCACTATTGCACTGTTGGCAGTTCTGATTGTGATTGCATTTCCCTCCACAGCCATGGCCACGGCCCCTATTCCAAGTGCCACATTGGCCAGGGTTATTTTGGTGATGTCCAATTTGATCTGAAATAGATTTCATTAAAGGGATCCAAACATAGTCATGTAAGTGTTTCTTGTTCTCACCAGAGAGCTTAGACTCAAATTTAGTATTTTGGGTGTTACCCATGTTATGAACATTGCCACCACAGTGACTGTAAGGATGATGATGATTTGAACCATGAGATAGTTGTAATAGTGCCATAGTGAGGGATTGTTGGGAGTTCAGCATGATCAAAAATGCATCTGCTGATATCTGGACACCAGGTCCATTTGAGTGCAAGCTCTGAGTGGCAGAAGCAGGTGAAGCCTGGCTAATTAGGTTGGGGTACTCCTCTGGGATGGGGGCAAAGTGCTGAGTTTGCTTAAAGCATTCTACATAGCCAGCAGGTGGGTGGCCAGGGAAAGGACCAACACCATAGATAAAATTGACAAAATTGTCAGCATAATGCTCCCAATCAAGCTTCTGAAGAGCAGTGTACTGTGTAGGGGCAGCCATTGAAGTAGATGAGTAAAGGGGGTTATTTTTCTGATGTCTGTATTGTTCCCTCTTTTTAAACTTATCTTGAAGTTGTGTGAGATTTTTCGGTGCATTGTGTTCATCTAACACACACATATAGATTCCAACAGCAACATTCTCTGGAATGTGGGCCAGGTTTTGTGCAGGTAAGTTTCTTGGTTGTCATATTCCCATCACTTCACAATATTGATCCATTTGTGCAAGATGTTTCACTTCAGCATATGGCGCCCATGTTACATCTCCTGTAGACCATTGAATTTAAAATAATGCTTCTGTTCCTTTTCTGGTGTGTGACAAAATTCGGTCAACATTCCATTCTTTTGGAGATTGTCCAAATCCTGGAATCTGATGTATTTGTCTGCCAGGAAATCTGTGATCATTGTTAGGTATGTGAATTCATAACAATGAAGCATGAAACACATCATGAATGCCTCTAGCTTTAGTTCATGTGATAATTCAAGCCAGAACGATGCTCCAGGACTTACAGCCTCAACAATGCAAAATGGACCAAGATATTTTGGTGTGAGTTTCCGTGCTCATCCTTTTGGCAATCTCAGATTCTTTGTTGACAAATATACTAGTTCTCCAACTGCAAATTCAGCCTTTTGGCAGTGTTTATTTGCTTGGTTCGTTTGATTGATTCTGGCCTCAATGATTGCATTGTGAGCTTTCATTATTGCCTCTTTCATTTTTAAAGCAAATTTTCTTACTCCTGGGTAATCACATTCAGTCTCCCAGATTAATGCTCAAGGTGTCCTTGCATAATTAAGGAAGAAGGGGGAGAACCCTGTTGTATCAGAACGAGCCAAATTCATTGCAAATTCAATTGCAGGTAATTTCTCTGCCCAATCTTTCTGGTCTGGCTGAACACAATGTCTTAGCATTCCAGTCATTGTACGATTTGCTCTTTCAGTTGCTCCATCTATCTGTGGGTGGTATGCTGTGGAGAGATGAATTTCAACACCAAGAAGTGTATGTAGCCTCTGCCAAAAGGTACTAGTGAAAAGTGAGTCTTGATCACTTATAATTCGTTCAGGAAGCCCATGTAATTTATATACATTTTCAAATACAACTTCTGTGATTTGAGTCACACCGTAGGTTTGTCTTGTTGGTACTAAATGAACCATTGAAGTTAAATGATCGATTATAACACATATCATATCAAATTCCCCATGTCTAGTTATTGATGCAGGTAGGGGACCAACAAAATCAATTCCAATTGCCTGCCAGGGGCACCGAGGCACAGGTAAGGTTTTTAATAAACCCATTGGTGCTTGGTTGCTTGATTTACTCATTGCACATACTGAACAAGAACGACAGAATATTGCAATATCTTCAACCATAGTTTTCCACCATACTTCGCTCCTTAGAAAATCAAGAGTTTTTCAGTGTCCAAGGTGAGCAAGTGGTGAATGTGCATGTTGTATAATGATTTCACGAGCTTTTCGGTCATCAATAGATATGTCAGGTATGCATAGAACATTTCTACCATCTTGTTTCTGATATATAAGACCATCCTTCTCAAGGAAATCTTTGAAGTGTTCTGGCTTTGTTAAAATGCTGCAAAAGAATTCATCTTCATGATAATGATACTTCAAGCTATCTGGTAAGGGAATTCCTATGTTACTATCTGTGACGATCACTGAAGGTCCCTGTAATTTATTTTGGATCTGGCTATCCTTTTGAGACACTTCAGGGATCATTTCAGCAATGTCTTGATTATTGCTATGATCTATAGCTGGTATCTCAATTACTTCTGGTTCAGATATTTTTACTGACTTCTTTGCATGCTGTTTTAGTTTAGGACCATAGGTTAGGGTTAGGGTTAGGGTGGGAGCACACACGACAAGCAAAGCGAGTTGTGGGTGTTGGAATGGTGACTGGTAGGAGAGGCTGTAAAGCATAGGGTTAGGGTTATGGGCTGAATTTTTGGTTGTAGGGATGGTAGGAATGGTAGGGATGAGTAGGGATGGTAGGGATGGTAGAGATGAGTAGAGATGATAGAGATGAGTAGGGATGGTAGGATTGAGTAGAGATGATAGGGATGAGTAGGGATTTAGCATAGATAAGGTGAGTGAATGTGTATCTGCTGAGATTCACAGCTGCATAAACAACTGAGCATACTGTAGAACATTCAAGTGACTAAGCTGCTCACATTGTGTGGATAGAGGTAAGTTACTGAACATATGAGTGACTTAGCCACTCACAATCTGTAGGGACAAGTGCAAGCAGCTTAGCTACTTAGATATGTGATTAAATGGGCAAGTGAAATGTAGCCAAAATATGAGCAGCTAAGCTGCTCAGATTCACAACTGCATGAATCACTGAGCATGCAGCAGCAGAACATGAA
>JASFDH010001834.1:0-13061 GCA_036937195.1 Nidularia pulvinata
AACTTCAGATGCTGGTCAACGATCCATCACAGTTCCTTGACCATTACTTCCACTTTGTTGCCGAGCTCTTGCTTGGAGCATGGGCCTTTATGTATGGCGCATTCAACCCTTCATCGGGTCTGATAGCTGAGACCGACACAGTGCGCCCCTTGCCCCCACTAACACCATCCTACAATCCACAGAGGTCCGAAACCTTTTCCTTTACTCGAGCCATCTTCATGCACGCCAATGCGGACGGATGGAGAGACAAGCCGGGCTTCAATAGCTTCGTCCTTCGAGCTGCCTTTCCGTCTCTCGATGTAGAAATTGCAGTAGATTGGGTCGACCGCGTAGACTCGACAGCACCCCCGCGCAGACCTAGTCCAGAATCAGCTCAGCATTCTCGTGATCTGCAGGAGTATGCTGACCACTCAGGTAGGGCGTGGCATTTTCCCCTTGCCCTACTTGCAGATCGGAGCGCGGCACATCGAGGAGAGTCCTGTGGAAGTCGCACACAACGAACTG
Organism: Nidularia pulvinata; assembly: GCA_036937195.1. Classification (NCBI taxonomy): domain Eukaryota; kingdom Fungi; phylum Basidiomycota; class Agaricomycetes; order Agaricales; family Nidulariaceae; genus Nidularia; species Nidularia pulvinata. The sequence continues at coordinate 505 of JASFDH010001834.1, forward strand.
CATCTGAAGCTTGGGAGTACATGGTAAAGAAAGGCGGAATTGACTTGAATGGCCATTGGTGGGCAGGCGTACGCGAGGCTGTCTGGAGGTTCGTTGGAGCGAAAGAGACCGGTCTTTCAGGCAGTCAGGGAGAGACCAAAATCACCAAGAAGCAACTGGATGACCTGGATACCGAAATCGATCCTCAATCTCTATTACCACTACCAGACAAGGTCGTCATTACATATATAAGTCGACAAGAAGTACGTCGACATCTGGTTCCAGAAGACCATGATGCACTTGTTGCAGCGCTTCAAGAACTGGTTAGGAGAAAACGGACAGAGGAGGGTAAGGATTGGGAACTGAACATCGTGCAGCCAGAGACCCTCAGCAAGGATGATCAAATCAAACTGGCGGCGAAGTCCACAGTAAGCAGCGCGATTTCCACCTTCTATTTTGGCATCACTTATAAACAGTGGATCTATAGATTCTTCTTGGTGTACACGGAAACGGCCTCACGCATCTGGTTTTCATGAACCCGAATCGAGTCTCGACGGTGATTGAAATATATTATCCAGGTGGATTTGCACATGACTATGAATGGACAACAAGGGCCCTTGGAATGAGGCATTTCACTGTATGGAACGACACGTACGACTTACGTCTTAAGTACATATCTGCCAATGATTCAACTAACTCGTCTTGCTGTTACCTACAGATACTTTACTCATCCAAACGAGCCACCCATTGGATATCCGGAGGGCTTCCATGGGACATCTATTCCAGTCCACGGCGCAACAATTGCCAAACTCATTGAGGAACGATTGCAATGAGGATGGATGCTTGCGTCAAACACGCCGGTAGGGACCGTTCTCTCTCCGCTGGTTCACGTCCATTCTCCACCGTTCATCGTGACCGTGGATGTAACCTTACCCTCCATGCGCTTGTGCGCACAAGGACAACTTCGGTTAAAACGCCCTTCAGCTGCCACGCCTGTCAAAGGACGATGATTCTCGGCATATACACATGACTAGCCAATTTTACTTTTCACGGATGTACTGTATGCATGTACATTAATTTCTGTTTTTTTTTTCGGGGACAAGTTTCGGCATGTATGCATTACTCTCTATTCTTACTGCGTACTATAGTAATTTGAATCCTAGTTCGCAAGTGTATGTTAGGACTCGAAGACGAGTAGCTCAGAGCTCAACTCGGAAAGTCTAAATACTTGATAGTATGGACATCTCCAGACACTACGCGATCTTTTCAAGCCTTCCCATCTTGATCTACATGAAAGCACGAGCTGCAGTAGCAACCATCTTATGTATTCAAGTTCGATGTCTCGGCAATGAATTTTATTTTTGCTCGTGTGCAGTACAGACTGACACCGGCGATAGTAAACGAGCCCTGAACGGGTCCCGAAGAGAATAGATCCCGGACGTTACAATAAGTACTTACTGGTGCGAAAGCTTTTACCTGAGTGCTCACTGTTGAGTACCTCCCCATTAGTGTATTTGCACGTAACCATAAGAGTGCGAGCAGGCGCAACAGCAGGACCCAAGCAGTGTCTGTAGTTATCCGATAATTGATTTGAGCTTGATGTACAGCGACTGGAGGCATTTTACAATTCCTGATTAGATAGCAGGGAAATTGAAACGTTGCAAACTGCGATTGATATTAATCATTTCCTGCGGAAATGTATGTGTTGAAGGGGCTCTTTTAATGGCCGACTGAGATCTGGCCACTGTATGGTATGCTCACATGAACTTGAACCATTTGGTTAGCATGGGCATCCATATGTGCAGAAGTTGTGCGGTCACTGTGGTGGCTGGTGCCAGCAGCTGGCCGATAGGGGTGACCCCAGAACAGCCCTGTCTTGGCAGCAGCCCTGTCGCTCGGTGTAAGATGCCGCCGGTAAGTAAAGAAAAGGTCCGAAAAATTGTAAACTTAATCCGTTCACCCAGTCTAATCTCTGTAATCTCGTTGAGCTATCGTTGAGCGCACTCGAGCGCCTCTGATAGCAGCGACAATTCACGAAGCTCAGCAATCCCTTGGCCCGCCTCTAACAAGTCGCAGTTCCGTATCTAGCATCCATGTTACACGGGGGCAAGGTACGCGTGCCATCACCCCCCTCTGCTCCATGCGGTGGTGCTTCAGCGAATTCATGTGTATGATAACGTACTGCATTCTGTGGGTGGTATGCCATTCACACAGTAGTGGAAATCTGGCGATGCTTATCCCCCCGTATCTGCCCCCGATACCGAACACTGCCTGGCTGACGAGCGTGGCGCTGTCAATGGAGGTGCGTTCGACGCCGTTGGACTCGGCTTCCAGCGGAGGGTGTGTGTTCGCGGTGGGCGTGCTGGTCGGTATGATGAAGAGCCGACATAGATCGTAAAGCTCCATGGACTATATGGGATACTCCATGGACGTATCATTGAGTATCATCCGAGTATCATAGAGTATCATACTGAATAACGCATCGGCAATTTGATTTCCTTGTGCTTCTTATCGTCTGTCTATTTTCAAAACTAAAAAATGATGGAGTTGCGCCCAGGGAGGGAGCACATGGCATCCGCCATCTTATCATCCGGGGAAGTCTGTTTTTATACCACAAGCTCAACTAATCGTCCTCCAGCAGGCTCCGTCTCCGCTCCCGCCTACCTCTCTTCCTCGAGGATTCCTGTCCACGACTGAGACCTTCCAATGGCATCCACCCAGCCTCCCCTTGTCTCCGTCGTCTCCAACGAGGCCGCTCGCACTCGGTCTCGTTCCATGGAATCCTTCACCAAGGAAAAGGTCCCTGCTTCCGAGCCCGAGCCCGAGGTCCTTCTCGCGAAGGACTCGGCCGACGTTGACCACGAAGCTCAGAAGGAGAGAAACCGTGCCATCTGGTCCAAATATCGCCCCTTCATTTTGGCTGCGGTGGCATTTGTTATTCTTGGGTGGTGGGTCAGCGCAACGGTTTTGAAGGTGACGAGGCATCGCTGGTGAGTTGTAATTTTACTGGGTCTTCGCAACTTACTGACATCAGGCCACATTATTACAGGATCGTCCAAACTCTGTTCGCTTGGGCATTCATCTTGTGCATTATTTCTACTGTATCTACTCTTAACTGTTTTACTTATGTATCCATTTTTCCAGGATTATTGCCTTCCGCTTCATCCCTAACTCGGTAGTCACACGACCCGTTGAAGCTGTCTGGGAACCCCTCGTTTCCCGCCCATGGTTCGCCTTGTCGTACAGAGTCAGACTGGCTATCGGTTGGTTGTGCTTGCTTGGAATTGTATTTGGTTCAGCGTTTGGATTTAAGCTGGAGGCTGTATGTTCAATTTTACTGCTTTTCTACACTGAAGATGGATGATTAATTTGTTTGCAGGGAGCGACTTATGGCGACCGCGCGATCAACGTTCTTGGCCTTTTCATCTTCCAACTCGGTTTCTGGGTTACTTCGTCCAATCGTTCTCAAATCCCCTGGTGCGCTATACTATCGTGTGACTAACATGATGTTCTAAATTATTTTTCAGGCCCACTGTCATTGTCGGGCTCTTCCTCCAACAAGTGATTGCCCTGTTCGTGTTGAAGACAGGCGCCGGATTTTCGATCTTCAACTGGATCGCTACCTTGGCTAGCGATTTCCTCTCGCAAGCAAACGCTGGTTCCGGATTCTTTTTCGATGCAGAGACCACCGCCAAGCATTGGTTCTTCGTTAACACTGTATGAAAATGCTTCTTTCTACTGCATCCATGATATTTATCTATGTTACTTTTTAGCTGGGTTCTATCATCTTCTTCATTGCTTTCGTGCAAATGATGTACTACCTTGGCGTCATGCAATGGGTGATCAAGAACTTGTACGTGGTTTCACTTCATCATGGTTGTTGACGAAATTTAACGCAAAATACAGCGCATGGTTCTTCTTCAAGCTCATGAATGTTTCCGGTGCTGAGGCTGTTGTCGCTGCTGCATCGCCCTGGATTGGTCAGGGAGAGTCTGCTTGCCTTGTTAGGCCCTACGTCGATCGTCAGTGCATTCCATCTACTTTTTTGCGGTTTGGCAGCTAACAATTCGAATCATAGTCATGACCAAGTCCGAAATTCGTTCGTACTACTCACCTTCAGATACTATCTACATAGTAACGGATCTCCTCTAGATTTGACCATGACTTCCGGATTCTCCACCATCGCTGGATCTGTACTCGCCGCTTATATCAACTTGGGAGTCCCAGCTTCTACCCTCGTCACGTCTTCCGTCATGAGCATTCCTGCTTCCATGTCCATTAGCAAGATGCGCATACCCGAGACAGAGGAGCCCGTCACCCGCGGACGCGTTACCGTTGATCGCGGTGAAGGGCATGGTGAAAAACCTGTTAGTTTCCCTCGTCTAATTCATATCACTTTATTCTAAACACTTCTGTAGGCCAACGCTCTCCACGCTTTCAGTCAAGGTGCTCTCTTCGGTCTTATTGTTGCTGGACAGATTCTGTAAGATCCTTTCATACCAGTGAGAGCACGGAACTGACAACTGCGTTTTTCTAGCACCAACGTGCTTACTGTGCTGTCTCTTGTTGCCATGTAAGTTCTTGAGCTTCTGAAATACTGTCGATTGTATCTGACTTGCCACAGGATCAATGGGCTTCTCACATGGATTGGACGTGGCTTCGGTATTCATGCGCTGACCCTTCAGCTTATCATCGGTTACATCTTTTACCCGGTCACCTTCTTCCTCGGTGTCCCTCGCCACGAGATCCTCCGCGTCTCGCAGCTCTTTGCCACCAAGCTCGTTGCCAACGAGTTCTCCGCCTACCTCGAGCTTACCAGCCTCCAAGCGACTGAGAACCCTCTCACCTTCCGCGCCTTCACCATTGCCTCCTACGGGCTTTGCGGGTTCGCCAACCTCGGTTCCTTGGGCATCCAAATCGGTGTGCTAGGCGCTCTTGCCCCTTCCAAGGGCAAGATCATCGCTCGTATCGCGTTGTCCGCGATGATTTGCGGATTCCTGTCTACCCTCCAGACAGCAGGCATTGTGTAAGCCCCCTGTTTCCTCTACTCTGTCAATTCTATGGACTCACTTTGACATTCATAGCGGTATGCTTCTTTAAGCGTCATATAAGATCATGTCTTTGCATCTGTTACTCGTATCTGCTTTGGTTAATTAATATTAATGATGGTCGTGGTATTTCAGAGAATTCAACCCTTGGCGATCCAAACCATGAGCACTATTGCGCGAAGTAAATATAGTACATACGCACTGAAGTGTAAACTGCTGTGATTGAATTGCTTTCGGCGGTCGCGGAAGTGAGTCTAAATTTGACGCCATCAATTTCCCATTGATCGTCAGCGTTCAACGTTCGTTGAAACTTGAAAACTCTGAGCTCGTTTTGAAAGTTATATGTAAGTATACTCTATTTCGTTCATCTAATTGCTCTTCAACTTTCACCCGTTTTCTTATAGGATGTCGGCAGCGCCAGCTCACCCCTACTATCCTGTGAATTTGGAGCTTAATGGCTACCAACCAAACACATACACAGTTGAGACTCTTGTTGGTGCATGGCTGTTAGCGCTTTTTGTCATCATATTGACAACATATGTGTGGCTTGCTACGGCACGAAAACTTACGGTTGTCGAGAAATTGACAGCAATCTGGTTTGTTACATGTATGTATAATATCAGTCTTTTCTCGATGATGTGCCAAGCTCATTGTTATAACTTATGGTAGGTGGATGCATACATCTGATCTTCGAAGGTATGCATAAAAACAGTCCTCCGCAAATATTACAAAAGATTTAACGGGCACCACTACATAGGACATTTTGCGCGCCAGCACGCCACGATAGTTAGCGATACCGACTTGTTGTCTCAAGAATGGAAGGAATATGCTAAAGCAGATTCTCGCTACCTCATTTCTGAACCTCTCTTGGTAGCAATGGAATCTGTAACTGCGGTAAGAACATGTACTTCATCAGCATAGAATTTTTGCTGATGTCGAATTACGATGCCAATACAGTGGATATGGGGTCCCCTATGCTTTTACATTGCCTGGGGGACTGCTTATGGATATCCATCTCGATATGTTCTGACTGCTTTGGTTAGTTTAGGTCATATATACGGCAACATGTTATACTATGCCACTACTCTCCTGGAGGGGGCACCTGCGAGTCGACCAGAATTCCTCTATTTCTGGGTATATTTTGCTGGCTTAAACGGCTTATGGATGATTGCTCCTCATGGTAGGATTTCTGGAGCATGCTTTTGCAGCAGCTGCTGATATGTATATACAGTTCTATTAATCCATTCAGCCAGGAAAATTAACCAAGCCATCTCAGAAAGCCAGAGTAGGAAAAATAGCAAGAAGAATTTCTAGCGATCGCCGGTGATGTTACAATAAAATCACATCGAGTACTGGGCAAATCATTTACCGTCATGTTTACCATAGAGTACAATTCCGCAAATGTTTAAGTCATGTACACGGCCAATCTGGAGTGCGCCGAGCAATGATTGTCCAGGAAAGTTGGGAAATGCCAGCATGACAAAGGAGAAATGTCTATACTTTCAAAGCTTTGACTGTTTTGCCAGAAGCAATGGCTAACCACTCTCCTGTCGCAGTTGAATGTCCGGTGTTCATTGTCAGGCCTTGTATTAGCGGCGACCATGCGAGATTCGTGATCTGACTTGGTGCGGTGTATGCCATGACAGGATCCGTGACGACTTTCTTCTTTGCATCTGGCCTAGGAGAATTCAATCGTGATCCTGCACTACGTGGTGACGCCGCTCCTTGGGTGTAATTTGCAAGGTCCCATAATAACACCTGGCAATCATCACCTGTTGATGTATTAGCCGGTTTTCAGTACAAAAAGCAGTGCGAAGACTTACCCGCTGTAGCTAGCAGGGGATGCTCCGCAGAGGAACCCCAACCGAGCGCATTAATTGGGCCTTGGTGAGCTCTGAGCTCCATCACTGGCTGTCCTGGACTTCGCATATCCAGAATCTGAACTTCTGAGCCATCCATGTGGAAAGTAGACATATAGTTGGAATCGGAAGGATTAAAGGCAATTCTTAGCAACGGGGAGGTAGGCGGTCGTGCAGATGCTGAGGGTGAGGCGGAAGGAGGCGGAACATTCTTGGGAGCGGGGGTTTCGTACAAGATAGTAGAGTGTTCTAGACTGCGAAGGTCAAAGGCGCGCAGACTACCATCGGCACCGACGGAAACGAAGATATCAGTAGATCCAGGAAGCCATGCAACGTCATACACCTCTCGATCGTGAGCGATGAGTTGGGTAATAGCTGTCGCAGTGTCAATATTCCAGACTGTGCATGTCGTATCGATTGAGGATGTAACTATCAAGCTGGGAGCCTTCTCATTCCATGAGAAATTAGTCAATGGAGCTCCCGTAGACTGACTCTGGACCTTGGATTGCTAGGAGACATGCGACATAATTCAGGTGAAAATATAGGATAGGGGTAATTGAAGACATACACCTGATAGCGCAGTTTTCATTGTAAGGCTATGTCCTCCCGTGTTACTTGCTTGTCGGCCCACATAGCTCGACACAGACGCTGGCCCATCACTGCTGTACTCCCATACCCTCAACGCGTCTCCAGTGGTGGCCAGTAGCTCGGTATTCGGCGACTTCTGAGACCAAGGGTGAGTTAGAGCCGATGCAGGTTGCCACTGAAGACTGGTTGCCGGATATCCGTGGTACGCATCGCAAAGAGTCACGAAGTCAGGATAATCGGTGTAGTCGTCCTCCACCAGAACACGCTCGTCCTGCAGACCAACCACTGCGATCTGATTCTGATAATTATCTGTGAATGAGGCTATTCCCAGACGAAAAGCTGATCGTGGACGCGACTGCCCAAGTGCAGGCGTTTTACACCAATCTAGACTGTGAACAGGCCCTAGTACGGAGGGGACAGTGAGCATTTCCGGTTCCTTTATAATGGTACTTGGATCAGCTTACATGGCGCTTCGTATTGGAGCAGGGTTGTCTGGGTCATAGCAAGAAAGCCAGGCAGCTTTGGGAATCTGAGCAGAAACGATGGGTATTATACAATGTCGTGGATAGAGATGACTATTATTGCTAAGTACAGCGGATGCACCACTGTCACTGGCAGTGCTGTATCCGATCAAATGATTTGATGGCGCGAGTGCGTTACATACATAGTCCTGCACCAATCCCGCATCGATAATCTTTGGAAAGACTCGGTGAAGTCGCAGCATAACTCAAGAGCTTTATATGACGGCGGTAAATATAATAGATTACATAGTTAACCACAGCTCTGATAGTCATTGGTATTAAATAAATACAATAGCTTCTTCGTAAACTTACACAGGTGGTCCACTGGCCAGCATCCTCAGGCTTCCCCTTTAGAGTTTAAACCCCATTAGAGTCCCCGGAGCCGTGATACTCTTTTACATCTCCTATAAGGCCTTCATGTTTATATAGCGGAGGAAGATCGGGAACGTTCATCCTGAAAATATGTCTCTTGATATTGTGAGGAAGAGCTTTCAACTGATAAGCAGCGTGAATATGCGTAGGCACGCTGAAGACTGCAAACCCCAACACTGAGATACGTTAATGAGAGAATCAAAGGTAAAGACCGACCTTGATCTAGTTCCTCTAGCGAAAGGGCCTTGGTTTCCGGGACAAAAAGCAGCACGGCGAAGAAACCAAATATACTGCGCATAAAACATCAGTCCCAATGTCACTGTCGCATAGAGGCAATAACTTACTTCCATGCAGCGTACCACCCAAAAGCACCTATGAACTATTGTAAGCAATACTCGCGTGCTCAGAGGCTTGATGCTCACCTTGAGGTTTGAAAGCTCCGAGAAGGCGCGGGAACGTGATGGAAACAATAAAATTGCTAGTTATCCATCAGCCATCGATAATATAATAGTAATTATAACGCTCACAAAAACCATAGTATCGCAGTAGCAGTACTCATGCCTTAAATGGTTCCTGTTAGAATTTCATCGCAAGCATTGTCATAATTATTACACACCGATGTCGCGAACGTAGAGAGGGAATGCCTCAGCCGAGTACTACCGACACTGTATGTCAATATCGATAGTAGTGTGAACGTGTTATCTAACTCACAGTGAATGGCACAGGTCCTTCTCCTGGAGAATATGCCATGCCAAATAGATAAATTCCCAGGGCGATAATGGCAAGATGCGCCTTATTATCTTCTGGTATCCAGCTGCAAAAATGTGAGATAGGCGTAGGAAGTCTAGTAAGTTGGGCTTACAAAGCGAATCCAGTCATAAGCAAGAATATCGCCATCAGAGGGAATGTAGTCAGTAAGAGGTTGCGCCGACCGAAGGTATCGATAGTGTAGACCGCCGGGAAGGCAAAAACGAAGTTGATGGCACCGAAACCAAAGGAGGCAAGGAGAGCCTGTATTTCACTGAAATTTGCTTGGGCGAATATAGTTGACTGCAGGAGAAAGTTACATCAGTTTATTTTGCACGCGAGGGCCGTGAACGCCAACTTACTGAATAATACGCAATGGCGTTCACTCCGCAGCTGTAATGCACGGTTGGCAAGAACTGAACGGTAGAGTATTCATCGGTGACTCACAGTTGTTGCCTGCAGAGACATGTTAAACTCACACATAGATAGAAGAGAAATAATAAGCACTCACAAGAACATAACTATAAAAGAGGCTATAGATGCCCGACGATTGCGAGGTATTGTGAATAATTCCACAAACCGATTCCTACCCTTCTGAATTTTCTTCTCTTCTTCAAGAAGAACGTGCATATCTGCCAGAATTCATCAGTTCATTCATCAGTCGATAAACGATAAGATATGAACAGTATAAATCTCGAGCGGCTTGGAGAGGGTGTTTGCGCAGCTGAACGAGAGACTCGAATGCCTTGCTGTGGCGGCCTTTGGATATATACCATCGAGGAGATTCAGGGCAGAAAAACACTTGTGCAATAATGAATAGAGCAGGAATTCCAGCCTAATGACAGAAATGTTAGAAAAGGAACAAACTATGAGTATTGGATCGTACGCTTGATAGCATGAGTCGCCAGTTGAGCCCCGTAATATGAGGCTTGTCTGGAATCCTAAAGAAGGCGAGATCTGCTACGAATCCGAGCATGATTCCGAACGCAGTCCACATTTGCCTGTTATCACCGTCAACATTGACGGAAATTTCGATATTATCTAAATTACTCCACGTACCACATCATGACGAGTGCTCCTCGAATGGCTGGTGGCGAACCTTTATTAGGTGATTTCCGTAAGATCATCGTTTATAAACAAGATTCTGAGAGATAGTCCTACATTCTGCGGCATATACTGGCACTGTTGAGCTCTTTGGTCCGATACCGATTCCTAGAAGAAACCGAGCCACGAAAAGATGTTGCCATGAGTTCGTAACCCCCTGCCAGATGCAAGTTAAGAAGGAGAATGTCGCTGTAACAAATATAGTCCCTCGACGTCCCAACCACCTATTTAGCTGGAAAATACGTCAGTAAATATCGTCTAGACTTCAAGGAAGGGATACGAACTGGTTCAGTCAACCAACACCCAAGAACTGCGCAACAGAGCTGGTAAAGTCTTTAGTCTTTACTAAGAATAACCTTTTAATAAAACCTTACATATGGAGCAGAATTCACAAGTCCAAGCAACCACTGGTTGCGCCCTTCGTTTTCGTCACCTGAACTCGGGTTGATGCCGAACTGGGGAGCAAAAAATAGATTGGCGCCATTAATAACGGACTCATCCATCTGTAAGGAAAATCGTCAATAAATGCTGGAGCAAGGGAAGGATCAAGGCCTACCCCTTGAACAGCAGCAGCAACTGAATGAAGAATACGGATGTTTCAGCTCCACAGAGCACTTAAAGAGAGACCGGACGCACCTGAGCAGAGAATGACTAGGTAGTACAGCATTTTTGGTTGACTCCATTTATGGGTAATCTCGTATCGAAGGGCTTCTTTATCCTCCTCGGTGAGCAGCGGCAGTGAATCGAATGCAAGGGGATCTTGCGCGACCAAAGCGCCCTTCTGAAATAACTCGGAGACATGCGCGAGCCCGTGAGATTTTGCGAAAACTTCTCCATTCAAAATGAGTTGTTCATGAGAAATACCAAGGAGGGGATTTGCAAGTTTTGCGTTGATATTCTCCGTCGAGTCAGTGGGCGAGCTTCGTGGGAGATTATGTTCGAGATAAGTGGTGGCTGGCTCTCGTTTCTCAGTGTCGCCAGAAAAACCCTTGTCTTGCGGGGTATGCTGCGCCGACATCGTATATGCTGGCAGCCTTCGCGGGGAACGGTTGATGAGTTATCATACACAAAACGGATCCCATTTTATACGTTATAATGTACGAGCCGAAGAGCTCCAGCTGGATAGTCGACGAGGTAGGGTTTCAGGAAGGTGAGAGGAAGTGGAGCTGGTATGTGATAGAAGCTGAACTACGGCCAGTAACTTGGCCCAGTGACGTCACGCGCTTTGTTCGCCTTACCGGCACGGACTCCCACATCATGATGGGATAGATGCAAGGTAGACATGCATACCCACATTCACTCCCACAGTATGTGGGATATGATATCGGTCATCACAATGGCTTTCGTAAGTACAAGACAAGATGTTACAAGACGTAAATAGATTGTGGCCGCTACTCAATTAGTGAGCGCCCTTCTCAAAAACGGTGATAGACTCGACTTCTTCGAAGTTGTACAGCGGCTCGAGCTTCGCATCCTTGCGGAAAAGCACCCATCGCTGAATAAAATAGGGAATGAACGTCTTGCCCTGGTATGAAATATGCTTAGAGGTTGGGACTGCAAATACGTAGTCGAGTTCCTGCGGAGGAATTACATCAGATATCGCTCCAATGAGACTAACGGAGGATAGTAGCACAAACCTCCAGAGTACGTTGTTTAGTTTCTGAAAATGATAACGATTAGTTATAGATATCCAGAGGAGAAAAAACAAGGGACACAAACCTGGCAAGAGGAAGAATATCATGACGAACGCAACAACGTTCAATCCTGCATAGAAGCCGAAAGCTAAGAGAGGTCAGCAAGACGGCAAATAGCAACAAATCATCGCCGACTCACCTCCTACACTGCCGAACGCTGAAAGCAGTCGCGGGAAGGTCAATGAAAGAACAGCAGCCCAGAATAAGCAGGTTGCGACGGCCCAGGACCTGGACAGAGATCGTTTACATGAGCAGTCAGAATAAAACAAAAGAGTAATGACGAACATTCCCATTTCTCGATGAGTCAGGGGGAACACTTCAGCAGAGTAAGTGAATGGCACAGGTCCTTCTCCAGGGGAGTAGAAAGCTGAGAAGCAGGTTAAGAAGGAAGTAAGAAAGATTGTTTCCTAATTTTGACTGACCAGCAAACAAGAAAATGAACAATGCGATGAGAGGAACTTTCGCGGAATTGCCATCAGGAATGAAGAAACAGAAACCCGCAGCAAGCAGTGTCCAAGCCATGTTAGGGAACGTGAACAAAAGAAGGTTTCGTCGCCCAAACGTGTCGATAGTCTAGGAATAGGGTCACTAAATGCGCTCAGACTTGGCGTAATAATCGAAAACGCACCCAGACTGCTGGGAAAG
>JASFDH010001835.1:0-13056 GCA_036937195.1 Nidularia pulvinata
CAATTGGAACATCTTGGCCAGCGGTGTGTGGATTGAATGTTCGTGAGGCTGAAATTGCGACGGGGTGGGGGTGTCTAAATGTGTTGTAGTGTGAAGGCACGATTCTGGGGGACGACGTCAGCTCTGATTTCACATCAACGTTGTCGGTAGGAGGGCTATCCCGAGCGTTGGCTGCCGGCGACAGTAGCAGTGAGTCGGAGAATCTGTGCTCGACATCGGACAGCTCGCCTGCAGGCGCTTGTGGGCGCTCGTGCATCTCATGGGACTTCTCGTGTGTATAACCGTCTACCGGGAGCCCCGGCCAAGTAACATGGAGTGCGACGGTGCCATGCGGGAAGCCCGTTGACTCTTGCCCCTGCATCGCGTCGGCGTGGACATTCGATGAGGAGGCCATTGGTACGATATGATACGGAATGATTCGAGTGACTCGAATACAGAGAGCTACGCACAGCACACGAACGCACGTAGGCCACAATACAAGACAAAGCGGGGTGGTAGGGAATTTGACTCACAAAGTGCTTCACAATCTGCGGACGACGAATGGACCAGATGTCGAGTCTGTCCAAGTCGATATGAGATGGGGGTGAATGGATGAAAATTACACCCGAATGCGCTGACTCGAGCAGCCTTTATACCATCGCACTGCTTTTAAAACTCCGCGCGCCGGACCCGTGTCGGCTGAATCATCTTAATTAATCCTTATTTTTCTGGCACACATATCCTCCACAGCTTTGGATGAACAGCATTCCCTTGAGGCATGGGCGCACATTGCTAACATTACGACGTATCTACACTCACCTGGATCTACGTTCCCCAGTGAGCAGAATGCCCCCCCCAAATCGATGCATCCCCCATATTTACCTCTGTGTATTTCTCCTCTCACACCGAGTCATATTCCTTTTTACCGAGCATGCCGTGCCGCGTGGGCAGCTGACGTATCTCCCGAGCACCGCGGCCGCCATGCCCGCTCCCACGTCCTCCCGCCAACACTTCCCTTTTACAGCCTACCCGCATGCCACTGCGCACAGCATCCGCAGCCACAGCCCCCGTGCCTGGCGCCATCGACACGTACCCTGCCTGCGCTTCCACATCCCCACCACACCCGTATCCCCATCTGACCATCCGCCCCCGCCCCTTCCCCTCGCCCCAGGGTAGAGGGTTGGGCACAGGGCACGCTCGCCATTCAGGCTACCACGCTCTCCAGGACCGACGATATCCCGTGCGTCATGCGCGGAATAACGATCCCCTCCGGTCCCCCCTCTCCGCATCCGCAATTCCGGATCCTTGTCCATGCTCACTGATAACGAACGCTCAAATATCGAGGCACTTGGTTTGTCATCTGCTTCTCAGCCTTCTTTTAATTTTACGCGTTCGCGTGATGAGTGCACGGTGACGGGGGCTTTTCCTCGCTGACATAGGGGCATCCATGGTAATCCCGAATTCGGCGAATAGCTGTAGAGCAGCGAGATCAGGCCCACGATGGGCAGGGTTACAACTGGCTCGGCATTCAAATGCCAATAGGACGCGACGGCGCAGCAATACGTCGAACAATGGAGCGTTGATTGAACGTAGTCGAATTCTTCTTCCAAAATTCCAAAATGATGGCACGCTCGCATCGGATTCGCACTCGCCCCAAAACGTTCTCTAATCCTCAGGCATACGGTTCGACGGAACGGAAAATGGCACACTAGCAACGCAGATATCGCCTCCCCATTCAGATGCCTGTCAGCGACCCTTCATCCCGAGAGCTGAATCAGCACTGGCTTCTCATCCGCGACAGGTGCGTAAGAGTTCTTTGTCGTCCCATCGTCTCAGATATCACCTTCTCTTACGACGATTGGCCCCCGGATGGATCTCCCGCAGCGGAATGCGTGTTGTCCGGAGTATAGAGCGCTTCTTGTCGTAGGCGCCTAGGAGTATAGTATCTTCATGAGAGACGCGCGTGTGGAAGATATTGTATCCCCATTTGACAAGCTATATTGGTGATGGGACGCGACGTCATTCGCTGCTGTAGCGTGCACCTATGGAGAAATGCAAATCTCATTAATGTTGCCACAATAAGCTCTCCTTGCCTCGAACAGTGAGCTGTAACATTGAGATGCAGACTGAGATACATAGGCATGCAAGAAATAGCAGCTGCATAGCACCCGGTACGGCACCCCGAACCCCGATCCAAGCGAACGCGGGGTGAGCGTGAAGCCCACGATGACACTGGGTCGCCACGTCGCCGGAGTAAAACCACCTAGTATGGCCTCCACGTCTGAGGGTGCCAATTCGAGCTTGAGTGAACGCTATTATGACTGAAGGGACACGACAGGACGCGGCTCCCATGTCCAAGTCCACGTCTGTACAGCCACATGTGCCAATGGGCCATGGTAACGCGTCGCTAGTACGTCTGAAGGAGCCTGATTTGTGTTCGCGGGATTGGAATGAAGGTGGAAGGTTTGGGAAAGTGAGCAGTACAGCCGGTGCGTCGTGGGTGTTGTGAGAAGCTTCGCGTCGCGTCGGCACAGCACGTCGCTCCATAGTGCACTCTGGTCCTATGTGCCCATAAGCCACAGCCTAACACCCCACTAAGCCTTTGAATATCCAGATCATGCTTCATTTCTTCCACAGCTCGCTCACAACTACCACATACGAATTTCACCCAGCCATGTCTTATCGCCCATCCCGCGCTCCACGCCGGATATATCATCCCACAGCACCACTTCCACGCGCACACGCGTCCCTGCCTCTGATCCCGTACGTAATGGCGGGGCGATCCCTACCACGGTGTAGCGGAAGTTCGTAGCTTACCCGCCCATGCCCGTGCGCGGGCGTTAGGGTGGGGGATAAAGATAGTTCGAAGAGGCGCCGGATTAGGAGAGCTGTTGAGGTTTTAACTTCTGCTTCGATCGATGTCCAGGGATGCGAGTTTTGATCGATGTGCTGTGCACTCAAATGAATCGGTGTGCTATTCTCCTGTTGATTGAGGTTCTGTAGACTTTTTGGCGAGGATAATGCGCGATGTTCGGCGTAAGTACATGCTACGTCGACGTTCTGCGCGAAAACTGCGCGGATGTTCGGCGAATATGAGTTCAAATTCGAATGCGGAATCGGTGGCAGGAGAAGAGAGATGGGGACACTGATATGAATGCGGGGTTGAGTTTCAGTGCTGCGTGCTGCGCTGGGGGTGATCGATACAAGTTGCGGGGGTGGGGGTGTGGAGGATGATGGACTAGGCGCAGTATGTGGCGAATGAAGAACTGCGGATGCGACGATGCATATGGAGGCGGGCTGCGCGTCGTAAAAGTCCAGGCTGCGCTGTAGAAGGCTGCGCGCCCTGCGCGGAATGATCATAGTTCTCGTCCCGCGGTTGATCACGGGGAATGAGCGAATAGGGAAAGCTGCGCGCCCGTGGAGCTACGAGAACGCGTAGTTTGTCTAGGGGTGCGAATGGGGTCCATCTGCGGCGCGATAATTAGTTCGATACTGCGCGTCTGATCGTCGCATTTCCCGATAATGCGTGGTGTTGCACAATTGTGGTTCCATTTTGCCCATGTATGTCGACGCCACTGCCGCAGGACACGCTGATAGACAGGTCATATTTAATTGCTGAAAGAATATACGCACAGATATTACCCAGAAAGAATGAGCACCTCAACTCCAGCGCTCAACACCGTTCCACTGCTCGATACAACACCCAACCCAACCAACCCCTCATTTGCTAGCCCGGACCTACGATCCCACATGCCGAACTTCATTGACTTCGTGCCCGCTTGAAGGGGATGGGGTATCCCCGAAACCCCCCACGGGGATGATCAGGCGTTGAGCACTTGATGATATGTTCGCGAAATCATCCCGGGAAGGTGTAGGAGACACGGAGGAGGATATGCGGAATGTCCGTGGATCATGTGAGGTGTGGGGTGGGGATGTCCAACGATGGATCGATGAGCGGGGGGAGGGGGGGGTCCATGTGGGGCGGCAGGTACATGTAAAGAGGCGGCGAGCGGGTGTATCAGGGGCGGGGACCCCTTTCTCGGCTATGGGGATGATTGATGCGCTTGTGTCGCTTTACGACGTAAGGGCGGGTCGGGTCAAAGCCTGGGAATAAATGAGACGCGTCCAATGCACGTCGCGTGAGAGGATGTGTGTGATGCGCTGGTTGAAGTTCCTTAACGGGTAAGGAGGCGACTGACCAGCTCGAGTGGATAGTTGGAGAGAGTAGTAGTCGAAAGTGAGAGTGAGGCCTACTTATCGAAGCGGCCATTGACTGTCAGCCACGCCTGATAGTTGCATCAAGCAAGCGAAAGCAAATGGTCGATGTGAAAGCATCCAGTGAGGGTGAAAAAGGATCGAATCATTAAGGAAAAGCAGAGCAACACAGGTGCCGCCCCAGCGCCTATCTCCCAAGAGACGAGGGAGCGGGCGCAGGGAGGCTAAATAGAGAAAAGGCGCGTACTCGCAGGGTTCTTATATACCCCGTCGGAACCGTCCCTAGGAGTTCGGGAACTCGGGGGCGCCGTGAGTCATGGTTGACAGGAATGTCACGTGTGACCGAAACCAGTGTCGATTGGAGCGGCGCGTGGATCACGTGCGCGTTTGTGGGGGCCGCTCCGCATGCGGTTTATCCATTTTCCGGTTGAAAAGGGGTCTTGAGAAGGCAGTTGAGTCATGGAGGGAACAAACGAAGAGCAATAGGATGTCGGTACTGCTGTAAGAAGAAAGGGTAGCGGTGAATTGCGAGTATGAGGGCTGTAATTGCACTTTTAAGTTTTGAGTCGAATTGACCGAATACAGCGCTGGGTAGCCGCCAGCACCCACAGGTACATATCGAAATCCACAAGGCTCGCGGTTATAATGGCTCTCCAGGTAGGTGTCGCGAGTCATGGCCATCACCGAATAGTCCAATTGACAATGCTGAGGAATATGATTCCTAATAGTGACTCGGAATGAGTACGATGTTGCGATCATTTGGTACAAGCATTCAACAACTCTTTGCAAGATCGTGCGTTTCAGCTCAAAGTGGGCTAAGAGTTTGAATTAGGACATCTATCTGATTGATCAATAGAAGAACACGCATCCACCCGTAAGCTATTGAGGTGGTGCTTCCTCGGGAGTTGAGACGCGTAATCCAGGACCCGACACCTTCGAGAGCCGAGTCACAAGGGAAGTTAAGATAACGGTCGTGCAATGTTTCTAGTTATGACACCTAACAACGCAACCTTTCTATTGCACGCCAAATTATGCTCCTCAAGTCAAGAATAGGAAAACCAAAGTGGCGTACCTGGAAGTCCGGCATGGGGATGGACAACACTCGTGGATTCTCGAAGCAATTGACTTTCTCGAAATGCGCGAGTATCCGCGAGGGCGCATGCCCATGAAGACAGTTCCACGCCTTCTGTGCATTTGCTAGCAATAGGCTCCAAGCGAAACTGAACGATCCCGGAAGCGTCGGTTACGCGCTTTGAGATGCAAAGCACACTAGAGCTCACATTATTAAGGGCACTTAAACTGCAAATCGTTCTTGAGGAATTATGCATTCTATAAACCATGAGATGTATTACCTCTCCCCGAGGTACCAGCGTCGGCCCCGTGTCCGCGAATGATGAATCCAGAACATGCCAGTGATACCGCAGTTCTACGAGGGGTTGGTCAATATATTGGAAGAATCAAACAAAATAGATTTCAAACGGGATCTGTGAAGGATAAAGTCTACAGTCAAGCGTCTATGAGGAGCTTAGCTACTAGTAGGTTGGATGTGTGTTCAATGCTGGTTGGATATTAGAATCGAGAGAACGCTTGGAGTGGTCCGAGGCTAGACACCAGCTTCCATTATTGGGGTACAGTGATCCACCATCGACTTGGAAATGTAACACTTTTCATCTATCTCAACCTTCATCATAACAGCATCGTATTGGTTCAAGAAAGTTGCAGGTAGACGACTGTACTAACATCTGTAGTTATGTAACGCAGTGAGTAACTGTGGGGTAAAGTAAGTATTGTGATAAGAAGAATATATGTGAGAACCACGAACCTCAGACGAACATGCAGAGTGTAAACGGCTGAGAACCGTAGGCTCGAGCAAAGTGAAAATAAGTGAACACGGAAGATGCCGTGCTCCCAACCATAAGCATGACGCGCGCGAGTGTAGGAAGTGAGACACGTGCCAAGGACCGCGTGCCGGTAAGGTAAGAATGAAATAAAGGAAATAGAGAGAAACTCAATCGGGTCATACCCGTTTCCCTCAACACTCCCCTAAATGGGATGACCTGCTAGTAATCTTCAGCTGGGCATAGCCCGAGCATTGTCACCTGGCGCTCTTGCATCGTGTGAAAGGGGTTTGGTAAGGAGGTCAGTGAGATTGTCAGCAGATGGTACATGGATGACCTTGACATCTCCTTCTCCAATGTGCTTGCAGATGTAATGGTAGCAGATCTGGATGTGTTTAGCCTGCTTGTGGCCCTTCCTACTTTCAGTAAGGGCAATTGATCCAGTATTGTCATTGCATTGGCAGAATTCTCTGACAGAAAGAACTCCACTCTATAGGATGATGCACCATCTGTCATCATGAGCAAGTACAGTGCACCTCTGGTAGATTTGACACATGCAGGTCCCCATAGGTCCATGTGTACACACTCCAGAATTTCAGTTTCAGGAGACACCTTCTTGTCATATGGGCAATTTGTTTGCATCCCATAGACACAGTCCTTGCACATGCCAACAGTCTCCTTCACCTAGAGTATGTCAAGGCTGTCCACAAGTTGCTTGCTGGCTATTTTGTGGATGGTACATATGCCAAAGTGACCAAAATATCAGTGCCATTGGTCAATCATAGTAGATTTTTCATGGGGTCATGCTGGTATTGCACTAACACTAGGTTCTGCCTCCTGGAAGATGTACATCCTGTTCTTCTGTTTGACTGTGAGCAGCTCATGATTATTTGGGTTGACAATCCAAGCAAGTCTATCCCCAAATATTGTAGTAAATCCAGCTACATTGAGCTAGCTTATTGAGATGAGATTTGCAGCAAAATCAGGAGTATGTAGGGCATTGTTGAATGTTAGTTCAGTGAGTTTGTTCTCAGACATGTAGTGTTTAATGACAGTTCTGTGTCCATGAATCTTGAACCTAGCTGAGTGACTAGCTGCCTGACCTTCCCTCAGATTTTTGAGCAGCTCATAGGTGTCATGAATTTACCTTTTCTTTTGGCAATTATCATTATCTTATCTTTTGGACTTATCACAGGGACATCTAATCTTGGAGATAACACATGGACAACTGCATGGATACCATGAGGCAACTGCACCCATGAGGACAACACAAGGCTTACTTCTTTTATGATTGATCATTACTTACATGCATAGGCCATGAGTAGTACATGCATAGTACATGAGTTAAGTAGTATTTAGTTACATTGTTTGTACTCAGAACCCCAGTCTTGAGCTGGTTGTTTATCCACTAGCAATACAGTGCTCATCTCTATTCCCCTATCCTCTCCCCTCCCTGGGTGATTAGATGACCTCAACATTGCACTATTGAGTGTATTGTTTGTGTGTCTGACAATAGGTAGAGAAGTCAGCCTTATTTGCAAAGCAGTGGTTGCTTGTGCTGGAGTCAGCATATGTGAGAGTAACTACTCTATCAACTTCTGCTTTCTGCCCCAAAGTCATTGCTACAACTTCATCCTCACCATCCTTGCTCCTTTCTGGTATGTTAGTGATGGTGTACTTTGTAAATTCATCTTCTAATGTGAATAGTGCTGATAGAGCATACACAGTCTCTATGACAGCAGCATCCACAAGTGGGGTGGAAGAGAGGGGGTTAGATGCAGCAGCTGCCAATCTGGTAGCTCCTCCACACTGTCTAAAGCCAGAGAGGAACTGTCCCTCTTTGCCTCCACCCTTCTAGTAGCAGTTAGCAATCAGATGACCCTTTCACTTGCATGCAGAGTTTGTGCACTGCTTCTTGTTGTACATGTCTGACTGCCCAAGTGCCTTGAGTGTGATTGTGGAGGTACTGGATGTAGTAGGCTTGGTATTGTGGTTTACACAGCTCCAGTGCATCTCAAGCATGATGACAGTATTGATGGAGGTATGTGCTGTGTGCAGAGTCAATATGATGGGGTCCCATGATGCTGGCAGTGATGCCAGGATGATCTCCTGGAAATCTGCATTGTCTATCTTAGCACCCACCGAGTTGGCACACTTGTGATTCATGTGTAGGCCTGCAAGGTGGATGAGAAAATCCTCCCCTTTGTTCAGGTGGGTGTTGCAAAGCTCACATTGGGCATACACCCATGTGGGGTCAGTGGACTGCTTGTATTGGTTGCTGATAGATTTTCAAGCTTCAGCAGCTGTACCATTGTCTTAACCCCCAATCTGATGGTGTTCTTCACATTCTGTCAGGTCATGATCAGGCACCACATGTCTCTCACATCCCACTCCTCCCAGCTTGGGCTAAGAAATGTCCATGTGGACTCCCTATCTGTATAAGTGAGGGTAGGTGACACAGGAGTAGGGGGTGTAGTGTCAGGTGGTACAACTGTGGTTGTCATTAAGGATGTGGTTGATCCCAGCAGTAGCATGTGTGTGGTTCCCTTGAGATACCCACATGCTCCTTGGAGCTGGCAGGCCATCAGAATGGATTCACTCCATTTGATGTAGTTCATTCCATCAAACTTCTTGGTGTCTGGGAGTAAGGGCAGCAATAAGCTGCTCTTTGATGTTATGGTGTACATGTGTGTAGTGTACTGCTGAGCCTAGCAGTTGTTTCTGTGTGATTCTTCTTTCCAAGTTGAGATTTTCATGTGGGGCCCATAATCTGTAGTTATGTAATGCAGTGAGTAACTCAGACAAACACACAGAGTGTAAACAGCTGTATATATATATACCTGTGGTCATGTAACACAGTGAGTAACTTCAGGGTAAAGTAAGTATTGTGATAATAAGAATATATGTGAGAACCACTAACCTTAGATGAACATGCAGAATGTAAACAGCTGAGGACCATAGGCTTGAGCAAAGTGAAAATAAGTGAACATGGAAGATGCTGTGCTCCCAACCATAAGCATGATGTGCACGAGTGTAGGAAGTGAGACATGTGCCAAGGAGCATGTGCCAGTAAGGTATGAATGAAATAAAGGAAATAGAGAGAAACTCAATCAGGTCATACCCATCTCCCTTAACAACATTGCCAAAGTAAATGCTGGCACCAACAGAAAATTTTCAATCTGACTTCAATTACTCATTGAATTCAAGAACCATCTAAGTATGTTGTGTTGCCTTGAAAAAGGATGTCAACATTTTTGCTGCAATTCTCAGTGGCTTCTGGCTAAAGTCAGCTTTACTCTCCTTCTAACTTCCAGTGGTTTCATAATTTTGCTAAGAATTGCTTCCAATTTCCCTAAACAAAGATGCAAATATTTTAGTCACAAGGTATTCAGTGGGGTGATGACAAGAATAGTAGTAGTGGGATTGTAGATATGTACTACAAAGAGTGGGATTGAGCAGCAAACAGTGGGATTGATAACAGAAAAGTGGGATTGATAATGGAAGAGTGGGATTGTATTGCAGATAGTGGGATGGGATTTATTCTTACTAGTAGGATAATTTGACAAGGGTGGGATATGCCAGATTTTTGTTTTCTTGCTGAAGGATGCTGGAAGACAATGTACCATGATGCTATTTCTGAAAATGCTACTCATAAAAATGCCTCAGTGCTTTCACAGTTACATATGGTAATGTACAGTTAACAGAGTAAAAAGTCAAGTCTCATTTGGAAAGCAATAGAGTACTTAATTAAAACTACAAATTATCTGATGCTAATGCCTTTGCACTCTTGGTTTGGGTCTGATGTGAACCTTCAGGTAGGATATCAGCTTCATTAACTTCTTCAACCTTTTTATGCTTGGGAGCCTGGGTGGTATAAGTGTCATTAGATTCCAGAGGTGGTGATGGACTATGTGCACCTTTGTATTGGTAAGTCAATCTTTTAGTGATTTAAACTGCAACTAATTATGACTAACTAGTGGTTTTCACAGCTACATAGGGGAGCCCCCTACACTGCCCCTCAGGCACTAGTTATCATGAACATCCCTCAGGCATTGAAATGATTTTCCATATGCCAATCCCACTATCAGTGCTGTATCCCACTATTGCAACACAATCCCACTGTTCCACTATTAATCCCACTTTTTGTTATCAATCCCACTGTATGCCTCCCATTCCCACTCTTTGTAGTACATACCTATAATCCCACTACTACTATTCTTGTATATACCCATTCAGTGTCTGGCCCTGGGCATACAGTGAGCAAATGAAAGCAAGCAATTAAAATTTCTTTAACAATTTCCACATGAATGCTTGCTCTGTTCAAAATTTAAACACCTTAGTTTAGCTATTTCCAGTAGGATATGCCAGCATGCTTCTGATAGCCTCATCTGAAGCAATCTCTCTGACTAAAATACTCACAATGAGTATAAAAGCTCACCTGCAGCTGGAGGTACTGACTCCCCTTCACTTCAGTTGCTGACAATCAATTGCAAGATTTCATTCCATGCAATTTGTCTGAATATCATTACAAAAATTTAATGTAAAAGTTATTTCCAGAGAGAGTTGAAACCCAGCTAAAAGTGCAATATTACCAATAAGGCCTTGTAATCTTATATAAGGCATTGAAAAGTTACTACCTATAATCTCCATATAGCCTTTATTTCAATACTTTGATATAGCATTTAACTTAGTTTTATCTGAATTGTAGCAGCTTACTACTTTTTGTAATCATAATCCATTTGTATAGTTCTTCACAATAATGGGATTTTACTGTAAGCCCATTTCATGTTTGTTCAGTACTCTGAAGACTTACAATAAATACCAAATAACAGTGCAATTCCCCACCCATGGGCTGACCAAAACTCAAAAGTCAGTTTGCATGCTTGCACTTGCCACTCAGGATATAGTGTGAGTTGTGAATAAATTAAGTCATTTGAGAGAACATTGCAACTTGAGTGAATAATTAAGAAGTATAATGCTATCAATTATTAAGTTAAATGGAAGTGAAAGTTTCAGTAATATGCATGAAAAAGTGTGTGCATAAGCCTACTAATACCTGCTACCACTAAAAAAAGACATATTTTTCCAGTGTGGGAGGGGAATTTGATAAGGCATTATAATACTTTATAATCATTGCAAAACTGATTACAATTGTCATAAAATCAAAATCTTTGACCTCTGAACTTTTAAAAAATACTTACTCTCCTTCAAAATTTCACAAACACCACTGTATCAGATATTGCATTAAATATTGATGTGTAATAAATGTACTTATGGTACCAATTATTTTTCAGCTAAAGGTATATCTGCTTATATAAACCTAGACCCATTTTTCCTTGTTTTTCTGATGTCATGCCTGTGGGTTGCCCATGGGTCAGAAAGTATACTGAAAAGGGACTATTTCCTTTATCTTGTACTATACTACAACTGGCTCAGAGGCAGGTCAATAAGACTGAGTATATCACAATAGAATCTAGTGCATTACTCTGGCAATTACCTGTAATGTGAAGGCACTTTCATTTGTGTTACATTTGTATTGGGGAAGTGTTAAAATGAGCTGTGCTTTGTGATTCACTCAGATTATCAGTGATCCTGGCAAATGTGCAGGGGAATTGGCCTCATTGAAATGCTACCTAAACACTACTACACACATATTTTAAAATGGAGATAAAAGTAATAAAATGAGTTAGCACTAAATAAATGAAACAAGCTGGAAATAAAATGATTAATATAAAGCCACAAGAATAAAATAAAGAATAAATAGGAATAGAAGAAATATGAAGTGTTACAAAAGCAGTCCCCTATGCAGTGGTAACAATTTGGCAGAGTGCTTGATATTCCAACAGGATGGGCATCTGCTGTTGGATGTTCTGCTATGCCCCTGGTACCAGTAAACATGTGAGGAGGATGACCAGACAAGCTCAGGACTGCCCAGGGCCAAGTCATGTAGTAGTATGTCATTATATATGATTATTGGTCTAGAACACACCCAGCACTGCCCACACAGGCCTTTATCCTTCCCATCAACTCTCACTGTACTTCCATTTCAATCTCCCTCAAGTATCTTCAGCAAATAATATATGCATCATTGTCTATCTATACTAGAAATTATTATGCTCATTTGCAAAAATGGTCTTGTTCAGGATGGTCATGGTATTGGACTTTTGACATGGGCTGAAAGTTTGATGTTGGCTGCTCTGGCACAGACTGGTAAGACACTTGAAGACCCCACTCTTGGTGTATTGTGGATGGCATAACCAGACTTGACAAATCTTGTGAAGTGCTTTCCTCAAGATGCATGGCAGGTAGCACCTGATGGCACAATGGTATGTTGGCTCATTTATATGTCAAGAAACTGCTATCTCTTTCACCAACATGGCATGTACTGATGATTGGTTTTTAATCTCTACCACAGAGCTTCTGGTGTCCTCTGTTAAAAGATTACTGAAGCCATGTCAGTGCTTACACATCTTGTATCCAAACTCTGGGCTTGTCCAAATTTTCCCTTGCTTCAAATGAAGTTTGGTGTGCTTTGGACATGTCAAAACCTGCATTATCACCCTATCTACTTCTGAACCTCTGTACCTTATTTTAGCTCAAATGTGATGCTAACTATCATTTTATCAAGCTTGTTCTGCCACCTACAATATCAGAAGTTACCCTTTTTTTCTCTGCTGTAAGCAGTCCTGAAACATCTCTTTTGCCTAGATTGAAGGAGCTATGTCCACTCTTGAAGCATCTCTCATTTTACTATGATATCTGACCTGATGGCATAGGTCAAGCTGTTTTTATTGCTCTATGCTGCTGGGATGGCCTGCAGTATCTGGGTGCTCAGGGCCTTGACCCATTTGCTCTCAGATATGTTGCATTTATGCAGTACTTTACACTCCCCCACCATTCCCATGGGATTCCCATGGAAATGGAATGATTCCCTGCCATTCCCTGCAATTCCCTACTCATTCCCTGTTATTCCCTCCCATTCCCCATATATTCCCACCCCATTCCCCACCCATTCCCACCTCAT
>JASFDH010001836.1:0-13055 GCA_036937195.1 Nidularia pulvinata
GATCTAATTCAATAACACCACAAGAGGGTTGTGTTGGACTTGCTGTTCCAGTCAAAAATTCAGGAAAAGGAAGATGACTTCCAGCAAAGATTTCATGACTGTGCTGAATAAGATCCATCTTATCTTGAACTGTTTCCTTAGAAGCATGAATGTTGTTCACTTTGTCCCATGTTTTTGCATATGCAGTAAGAACATCAGTGGTAACATTCTAATAAATAGATCTAAAATGAGTTTATACTTTATCACATATAAGTCTATATATGACACTAAATATGTGATTTTAAGGAATATATTGTGCTCAAAGAAAGAGTAGAAAGACATGCACAAGCCATAGTATGGCCGCTTTTCTGTGGCTGTGCAGGTACAGCTAAATTTGGCAATGGCAGATAACATTGGGATATGGCAGATAACAGTTTCACCACTTTCATCCCTATATATATTCAAATAAATAGATATAAAATGTATTTATATTTCATTATATATAAGACTACATAATATATTAAATTTGTAATTTTAGGAAATATATAGAGCTTAAAAAGTCGAACGGAATGCCGAAAAGAATGCCAGGACACAGCCACATGGCAGATAACACGGCAGATAACACGGCAGATAATACCCAGTACAACCGGAGGTAAACGTTGGCGATCGTGGGATGCGATAGCCGGGGTGTGGTTGTGTTTTTGCTGTGGCTCCTGAATGGTGACGACGTTTTGGACTTGGCGCGTGCGCGCGCTTTCGAGATGTGCTGGGAACAGAGCATTATAATTACACGGAATGTATGATTCCGTGCGTAGTCCAATTACAATCTCTATATTGATATGTTCACCTTTTAAAGCCTTGCTTATTGGTGGGCTTCCAGCTTTGATTTCACAAGATCTTCACAATTTGAACGACAGCACTGTTGCGTTCTCTGACGCCCTCATCGCCTCTGCGCCGGTATGTAATGGTGTTATATCAGTAGTCTAAGTCGTTTTTTCAATGTTTTAATAGGAGAGTCTTCTTTCTGGGGCACCGGCACTCAAAGACTCGGTTGTACAGGGATTCACTACAGCCATAGCCACATACGCCAGTTAAATGAAAATCGGCAACAATGTAAATGGATGAAAGCACCGTTAATCATTCGCCTACTAAGCTGAATTCAGTAACTGCATTTGGGTTTATATTTATGTATATGTTGAAGATTAATACCTGTTTCCAATCGCGCTATTAGTTGACGAATTTCCTGAATAAGGTGATAAAGGATCAAGAATCTGCTTTTTTGGTTGCAAGGGATGTCGAAAATCTTTACAAAAGAGCTTTGCATAGAGTCTCAGTTATTTAGAGCATCCAATAAATGTTTCGAAACTCCTTCTGACATCGCACCCATATCACTTGTCACATTGATCTTTAGGGAACGGAATGGAACCATTAGCTTGTGTAATGTGGATCAGGAGTTTTCTTTCACTGACCATATCAAATCCTTCAACTGCACGCTTCGCAGATTGTGCACCGGATGTACAATAGATTGCACTAAAAATAAATTAGCGTCAGGCTTGCATGCCTTCTGAATCTAAACAGCGCTCGCCATTTCTTGCCACGACCGTGTGCAGCCTTCAGAACGTTCTGGATCACTTGTTCAACGTACGGATGCGGGTCTGGTGACGGAGTTGGGTATCCAAGAGAAATGGAAAGATCGTATGGTCCAATGAACAAAGCATCTTGTTCATGATAATCAATGAAGCGAAAAATAACAGATTTCCACTATTAATCGATGCTTACCAATACCTTCTACTGCTGCAATGTCCCCCACGTTTTCAATTGCCTCTTTTGTCTCAATTTGAACCATTACCAGAATGCTCTTATTTGCTAATTCAAGGTAATCGTTGGCCGAGACACCCCAAGTTCCATGAGTAAAAGGGCTACCAAACCCGCGTCGACCATCTGGGTAGAACCGACTATCAGCCACCACTTCTTTGGCCTTCTCAGGCGTCGATACCTGAAATAAAGATAAATCAGCAATAATCTCACGCCTAACGCAGCTGAATATCGTATACCATTGGTACCAATACACCTCGGGCACCAGCATCTAAGGCGTTCTTGATTTGCCAACTTGTGCTTGCCGTTATCCCAGTCGCGGGGATTCTAACTATGGCACTTGGAGATTCACTTGGTTTCGCACTCTGAATGGCAGCAACGCTTTCGGCTGCACCAGGAACCAAAGGAATCAATCCGTGCTCGCAATCGACAACGATCCATGACAGATGTGGACTTGCTTGGGCTAATGTACGAGCATGAAAAATGCCCGGGACTGTTAGCCAGGCTCCGAAGGCTGGTTTACCTGCCTTGAACGCTTGAAGCAGAGGATGAGTAGCCATTTGGTGTAGGCTCCTGAATGTGGGGATGGTTTCAAGAGAACAAAGGTCCGCGGGAATTCATTCGACAGCTTGTGATCTTTGTACCTGTCGTCGGTCCGCTATAAGTCCGGGGCCGGATCAACACTCCGACGCACCTTCGGTCTGTGCGATACTATTTTTTCAATATTTCCTCAAGTTTGTTTTATCTTTTGAGCACTGTAAAAATGATATGCAAATTTAAATTCAACTAGAAATCCGTGTATGTATATGAGAGAAAAATGAGGTTGTATTCATACACCATCAAGCTGTCAAGAATATTACACACAGTATTTAGAAGACAATATATATATGTGTGACAGCGATCTCTCTCAAGTGGCATAAGCAGCAATAGCAGTAGCGAATGCCCCATCAATTGCTGACTTAATAGCTGTTGCTTGTGGTTTTAAATCAGCCTTCGAAAGGTGTCAAGTCTTTTTACAATTTCAATTCCCAAGTAAACTCACTGGAGCTGATGCGATCAATGCAGCTTCGAAAGCCGTGGTACTGGTGTTGAGAGTTGTCAAATCTTGCTTTACAAGCGCAGGTATTCCACCAATAGGCAGCGCTTGGAAAGCTGGCTTCTTGATGACAATTTGCTGCAACGCATGTAGAATTGTAGGTTCAAAGCCCTGAACGAGAGCAAGGATGGCTTGTCCATCAGCCTCAGAAAATGGAGATGGGGTGACGCTCTGGGCAGATACTAGTGAATTCTCGTTTCCATGATAGATATATGGTAAAATATCGAACACTTACTGTCACGTCTGTTGTCCCGTTATTTATCGATGAAGCCAAATTTGTGGAATCAGTATGAATTGCCTGTGCATATAAGATATAATCAGCTATAAAGCAGCACTTTATGGCGCCAGAATAACGAACCAGTGCTGAAAGGAGAGATCCTCCTGTCGCTGGGAAGGACGTAATGGCGTTATCAAGGGTTGTCACTTGGGAAGAAATGGTAGCGATGTCGGCCTTCACATTAGCAACAGTGGTAGACAGACTGGCAGAGATACATGAAGCAAGGAAAACGAAGATAGACAGAAGTTGATTCATTGCACTTGTAGGATGGAATGACAAGGTTTAAAGCGTCTGGGTGGATATCAAAACGCACATAAAGCATTCTTGTCTTATACTCAAAATTTCTGTCGGAGGAACATGTGGACGAGAGTTACGATTCACTAGCGGAAGCAATTTTCAAACCCTTGTGATAATGTCGATTGAGATCGGGAAGTTGCTTCGGAAATCGAAAATGCTCGAGAAGTCAAATGCACCGATAATCATTTCTATAAGCATATATCAAAAGTAAACGTGAAGAAGTCTGGGAGTCAAGGAAGTACCGTTCTCAAATAAGCCAAATGTATTGGGAGACTCACGTTGCGAAGGAGTTATGGATCAGCTGAGCTTCAGTGCGTGAAACCCGAGTGTTGAATTGAAAGCAAACACAGAAAAAATATCCCGGAATTTCCACGCAGGAACGCACAGTGGGACTTCTTACCTGTAGAGGGCTTCAGTAACAATGTGGTTATGTCAAGGAAGCAATGCGTAATGGCGGAATTTCTTATCACAGAAACACACCGAGAGCGCAGTGCGTAGTCTTGGACAATCTCAAGGACTATGACCGACACTATCGATGTTAAAGTAATTGCTTGACGCTGCCGTCTTTGGACCCAGGAGTTCGGGTTACCTTCGGTATATTTGTACTAGTCACCTGTTTTCAACGTTGTTTCCATGAGATGGAAGCATCACAGAACCACGCCCGTGTCTTGAGAGCGGGAAATCCTAAAGTGTAAGTGCGTCAAATGGGAATAGAGCCGATAAATCCTGTCCCCTTACGCACGTTATAAGTAGTGATTCTGAAATATATCGCATTGCATTGGTAAATAGTCCCTATTTTGACGAGATATTGAATGTACATCGTCGCCCGGTCCCTTTAATGAAGATAATATAACAAATTAACATACAATGGCTCAACGAATCAGTGATTTTTCCATCCCTATAATTGCTAAGAAATCCACGATAGTCGAACTTCGCCAAGCCTGGGTCACTGAAATCTGGACCTTCTCTTCTATGCGTGAAAATACTCACATTGCACCCTGCCGGGATATGATACTCCAAAAATCCTTATTGTTTCTTGAGGGATGTGCGACGAGCATGAAAGGATAAAGCGCCCGCATGCTGGTCAGGTCACTTTCTATACACTGTCAACTAATAAGCTTAGCCTATCATATGATGAATTATGCCGACTTACTCTGGGAACTTCACATGTTATCACCCGAATAGACCTTTCCATTAACACGGAAGTAAAGGCGCTTGCAATTATTCAAGGATCATCTGGACAATTCATCAATGTGATAGTCGTTGTTAGACTTATGAAGTGGACACAAGGCGTTCCATTTAAAACAATCACGCGAAATCAAGTCGGGGTTTGAGCGTTAAAGTCGGTGCCGGTGTTCCTGAGACCTCAATGGATTCCACTGGACCATGATCCGCGGCCTACGACCAGGCAGAAACTTGACACCTAAATATACATATCCTGACATCTGACTTCAACGAGCTTACGAAGGAGTTCAAAGAATATAGGCAAGTTACTGTGCCGAATAACGTGCAACACTTGCACAATCACATTCAGGTTCCTGTTGTCAGAATATGACTTCTTAAAGTTCGTCCTTGAAAATAGAGTTTGAAATCTTGGGAAATCACTGTTAAATCTAAGTGGTATTTCATTTATGTACATATATTTTCCTGTCTCTAGACCATGTGGATATGGATGTACTGTTCGATTAATTTTACCAAATCAAGTCTTGCTAGCAAGTGGCATTTCCTTGATGAATACAGATGACAGCAGAGAGCACACGCTCATGGCTACCGTGAACCAAAATGTGACATGGATGGCCTGCTCATACGAGCTTCTAACGATCACCTGCGTAGCAGGATCGAGTTCACTGATATAGCTCAGAGATTCACGGACGCGTCTGACGATCTAGTAGACACAATTATCAGAGGTGAGCTGAAAGAAATGAGTGGTTTGTGATGCATACCTCATCCACGTCCTCCCCAGAAAGTCTTCTGAGGAGTGAAGCGCGTAGGGTACCTTGTACTAAAGTACTCCCAACAGAAAGTCCTACAACGGAACCCAAAGAGCGGAAAAGATATGAAACTAAAGGGAAATATGTTATCAGCAATAGTCCGTCGCAATAGAAAATCACGGATAATACCTGCAGTTGCAATTGCCTGATCTTGCTGTCCTGCGTTGGCGATCAGGGAGATGAGGCTGGTAGTGATACCAGCTCCTGGAAATTGAAAGCAGATGCATAAATAATCAGTAGGGTACCCGGAGAGCGAACTTTGCGAACCATTTCCAAAACTTGATAAAATCAGACCTTCAGAAGAAAATGAGCAGAAATTCCGAGCTCCACGACGAAGAATTCTTACCAATAACAAGGCCAGCATAAGATGTAATGGCAACACCACTCGAAAGTGTTAAGGTAATAGTACCGAGGAACTGACAGACATATACGACGACTGTCAGCACATAGTATTTTCCAGTCGACTGCATAAGAAGCCCACTGCCGAGAGAGCCGCATAAAGCAGACACGACAGCGATGATCAACCATAGTCCCGCCTCCGAGGCTGTCTTCCCCTGCACAGCCTGGAAATATAGGGACAAATGGAAGAGAAGGCAGAAAGATGACGCTATTCCGAAGAAATTAACCAGGTAGCTAGCGATGAGAGACCTGTTGACAATGATGCGTTTAGGCGCGAGAGGTTCCCTGGCCAGTTCCATTTCCACGAAGCCGAATACTACAGCAAATACTCCAAAAGCAACCATAGCAGAGATGGTGAAATGATCGTTCCATGATTTGTTACCTCCCCTGTCGAGTCCGAATAGGAGGAAGAAGATAGCAAGGACAAGAGAAACCGCGCCTCCAAAGTCAACACGTCTGATCTTCGTCGAAAAATCACCTGTCTCTTTCTCAGGAAGATGAAGTGCAAATGTTACGGCCACAATTGCGATGATGACTAGAGGAACTTGTAGAAGGAACGCCCTTCGAGAATTTTGAGGGAAAACGGCAATAGTTTGGAAGGATAAACAGGACGAACCATCGCCAACCAATAGTATCTGCAAGTAACCCTCCTAATGATGCACCAGCAGAATTACCAGTGGCAAAAACGATGTTCAATACACCTAGTGAAATTTTTCAGGTAAGCGAACATTTTAGACCCCTGTGACTGCGAGACTTACCTTGCCACGTACCCCGCGAGCGGAGGGGCACCACATCCGACATAATGATACTTACGATTCTAAAATAGGAATGAAAATAAACTTGATATGCACGAGCATTCGTAAGAACTCACGTCTGCATCCCTCCTCCACCGATGCCCGCGAAAGCTCTTGCTGCTATCAACTCTGTCATGTTCCTTGCTAGTCCGCATAACAAGCAACCAATAGCAAAGATAGAGTAGGCAAATAGAAGGCAGCTCTTACGCCCGAAGATGTCGCTTAGCTTTCCGTATAATGGTCTGAAAATGAGTGTTTATACCCCGTATTTTCAACGATAAGTCACAGGTAAACCTACTGGAAACTCGTAAGCGTCAACAGATATGCTGTCGCAATCCAACTCGTATTTTGTAGTTGGTTTAATTCGCTGCCAATGGCTGCATAAGCTATAAGTGATATCGTGTTCAGCGTTCCGGTGAGGTGAACAGCTAGAAGACACGGCTTACACGATACGATGATAGTTCCATCCATAGCCGTCAGAAAGATTCCAACCGCCATAGGTATGACCTGAGGAAGCGGTCAGTCACTTGCTTCACGAAACACGTCCTCGTTAATCGAGAAATGACCTAGCCTTCTTAGGCTTCTGCATTCAAGTCCCGCGTAACAAGATAAGGCATAAATGATGAAAATGACTTACAAGGGTCATATGTGATCTCTGGGGAGGTTCCTGCTGCTCTACATGCTCAACATCAGCATTCTGCTGTCCTTCCGACCTGTTCTCTGTATAGTTTCTCCCATGATTATTTCCTAAAGATTCCGCAAGAAGAGGGGATGTTTCCGAGTCGGCCATCCTTTACGTTGCACGGAAATTATCTTGAATTCGCAAGATACGGGGAAGACCGTGTAGAGAACGAGGTAGCTCTGTTCAAGAAACCGACGAAGCACGGTGTGGTCTGCGTAGTGCGTAAGCCGTAGTGGTCAGGGACGGGTGGGTGTGAAAGCTAAAAGTAATACTAATAGCGCCGTTTGCCGCAGTGATCAAGCGCTTGCTCGAGCTATCACGTGATGGCTACTGTGCCTGGATAGGAAATGAATGATTTGAGAAAAATTTGCTAACTGTAAGGTCGGTTTATATTGCAGAGCAAAATAAATGGTACCGGGATGATGGAGATCGCGTTTTTATTCAGATTATATAAATTTAAAAAATATAGGTGTTGTATGAGCCAATAATGAATATATTTCTGGCGTGACCCGTTACCCGTCGGCCCCTGTGTGCACCAACGCCCGCAATGGATCTAAACCTCGTCCTCTTCTACAACAATCCCTTCACTGTATCTTAATTTCGACATAAAAAACTTACATATTTGGAATTCACCTTTGGAACATGTTAAAGTGTTGGTTATAAAAATTTAAGAATATGAAATTTATTATTTATTCAGAAAAAGGGGGGTTATTCAAATTCATCGAAATATAAGGCTTTTATTTCATTTAAGCGAGTACCTTCGCTATGCCTCATGCTAAATCGTGAAAAATTGAGAAACCGCTAATTTACCTATAATGTGCCTTTAAATTCAGAATACGGCATGTTGTAGTGTATATGTTTAACGTATGATAACTGCAGTTTCTGCAAATGATCAGATCATATACTTCTTAACATTCCTTACATAAAAATAGACTGTCTATATTCTGGGCTCAAAATCTGCATATGCATTAGTTATCAACCTTAGGATGTTGCAAAACTTCCATTAGAAAGGGTTAAAAGACGAGCTCATACATGGCCTTGATGTGGTGATTCCTACCCCGATTATACAAATCTGCAGATTTCCCAGGAATATTCTGTAAAGCATACAGCTCTAGTATTCCCTATTTATTCCTGCTAATCTTAGTGCCTCGTACCTATGTACAAAATCTCAAAGGGAGAAATATACAGGAAGGTGTACTGTAAAGCAATTGACACATTAGTCGTATGACTCGTTAGGGGTACATCCACAATAGCCACTTTGTTATATTCTGCTCTCTCAGCCCGCCCACTTATTGCGCAGCAATTCGACTTTGATTCAACGTCGCCTGCAGCATAAAAGGTCATCATAATTTAGACCCCTGCTACTACCGAACGATGTTGAATATCATCAAGAATTAACTATGGGGAGACCTTTTATTGCAGAAAAGATTGCAAGCTTGTTATGTTGACTTCAAGTTTAATTCAAATTCGCTTCAAGTTGAGTTGAACGGAGTACATAAGTACATAGGTGAATAGACGCCGCCCACTGCTCTTGATATTTGTTCTAAACACCGTATTCGAGCAGAGGCTTGCTCCGAACCTTATAGCCTTCTAGTGACCATGGCCGGGCGAGGTAGGCCCCACCGTCACTGCGCGCCGGAGACGCATGAAATAGCTGCATAGGTAGAGGGGTAAAGTGTTGCCGGTCCCCGGTGCACAGGCCACAAAGCGGATGTGTCACACAGACCACCTCCATCACCACGCATACCCAAGACCATATCGATATCGCAGATATTATGCCAGGGTGGTTACAAAGGAAAAAAAATTGTCTGAGCACTCAGCTGGAGTATGTCCTCAGAATTAGTTCTCCTCTAGAACTTCCTGTGCAAACACATCCATCCCGCGAGCTCCGCCGATCCTGATAGCTTGTCCATCTCGGCAACAGTCACCGTCGCCCAAAATCCCAGATGTCGTCCATCTCGGCGGAGGCTGATGGCTGATAAATACAAAGATGGGATTGGGAAGTGCTGTCATCCGGCGTTCATCGGTATCCGACCCTCCTAGTCCCTGGAGTGCCCACGTCCGTAAGTCGTTCATGTTCGTGCATTGCCAAAGGAGTCTGTACCAAATATAATTTGGGATTCGGGGTGCCGTAGGGTGCCTTCCAGGATAGGTTGATTTCTGAGCATTAAATAGTTTGACGGTCAAAATGATAGGCAGAGAAATAAAGCACAAACACCCCTATCCCGCACCGGCGGCTTGACATGATAATTCCTCTAGCAGCTCCAGCGGATGCAAATTTCTCCCCGGCTCTCCTGCGCGAGTCCAACACCAACCTTCCACATCCGGGTTTCCCCTGATCGCCGTCGATATTCTTTCCTTCCGCAACAATCTAAAGTAGCCTTATCGCGAATTCCAATTTCGATTGTTCTTGAAAGGGCCCTTATCTTATCGATCAATGTATCCCTGCTGCCCTGAAAGATAACAGTGCAGAGGCGAGCTTCGATTGCTATGACGCGTACTGTGTGTTAGCTGCGGTCGTCAAATTCACTATCGAGTTTATTTCTGCGATACGGAGGATATTTGCCGAGTAAGATGCGAACGCAGGCAATGGCAGTCTGGACACTGCACAGTTATGCTTATACATATAAAAATGGTGTGCAGCCAATTGATAATCTCCTCAATGTCGGACACATGTAGCACATGAGCCTTATCACAGGAAATGAACTAACGTTCACTGTCCCTATTTTTCTGTCAATATATAGACGGCAGGCGCATAGCTAAAACCCAAAACCTTCCCACCCTGTGAACGCGCCAAGACAGCACCGGGATTGAAGACTGACAGGCATGGCGATGGCATGCTGCTCCGACTCGTCTTGTCCTGGTATGCATCAAGCAAACAGATATATGGGATTAACACCCCAGCACCCTGAGAGGAAGACCCACTGCCTCTGAATGGGAGCGGGTGCTCAGGCACTACGTAAGATTGACATCCCTGGATGAGCGTCGAGGGTTAGAAGAGACTTCGAGGCTGTGATGCGCCTTTTGGGTATCGCTCCGCGATACGAGGCGATCGTTTTAATTATGCCTGTAGGCTTTATCTGGGTAAGTGAGGAAATCGCGATTGTTGATAGCGACGTTATATACATACGTACACATCCAGACTAATAAGCCTCAAGCGGTGCACTTCGGGGATTTAAATAATACGCGTTGCAAGTCGTACATATTAATTTAAATTACAGTCTTCACCCGCCAAGTGGGACAAACGGATTTTTCACCTGATCCTGGCCAGATTCTATTTCTGAGTTCCTTGCACCATGTAGGCTTACCCTATACCAATAAACCCACCGAGTTTTTGAGACGGCAGAACTAAGGAAAAGATGCTGCTCAGAGGTATGTTTGATAGAGAAATGGCAATATTTCTTGCTAAGACTGAAACCGCAGTCTTTTTCGCGAATCTTTGACTGTAGAAAACATCAATGACAATTAGCTACCATCGCTATACTTTTTCTAAAGGTTGCACTGCGGACGGATGCACAAAGACCATTCCGCTGCAACAGTGATAAGAATCTGTGTCCCGAACATCACATCGAAGTATCCTATATTTATCAGCAGACGATGATAACGATGCTCACGGTGCTGAGGTGCAAGTGGCTAACCAGAATCACACTAGCATATTCTCAAGTCATACTAGGAACAGAATATTGACTTCGATGATGAGGAAAAGGATTAATTCTGCCCGATGTCGGGTGAGATTAGATTTCATGTACTTGATTTAGTAATTATGAGTGCGTGATTCTGTGATATGACGGGTCCCACTGGCTAGTTTTGCCCTGCTAACGGCACTTTACACAGATTTGTTTCATTTGGCCAATATTTCTTTGTATTTTTACACGAAATTTGGTACGTATATACATTGAGTTATCACTCATAGTAGTAATACTCATTAGCAGTTACAGGATCCTTCTTTCCAGGACACTCCAAAATTCAGTGTCCTACGTGATGGTTTAAGACTGTAGTGACGGGCAGCGAGAGCACACGGAAGCATACAGAGGACGGGTTTGTGGCTTAAATATCATTTCTGCAATTTAAGTAAGTGCCTTAGTAATGAAAGAGATTCGCGGACTGCACAACATGTAGGAGGTCATAAGTACATGCGCAATCTGCAGATTCATACAGGACCTGCTTTCAAATCATCACAATAGACCCCGGTACAGATGCGAACTGGCGCATAAGTTTGTCGATTGAACGGTTTACACCCGCAGTAAGTATGGTGACTTTCGCGGCTTGCAATGTCGTGAGGGACTTCGTGCTTTCAAGATGTCGGGGATGCATTTTTTGTGAAGAGTTGCTGAAGGGTTCGGCGTAGAAGATGGAACCATTCGCAGAGTGAACTAAGCATTATAGCGAGAAGGAGACCATACGACTTTTTTCTCGGAAGCGGGTTTTAAAAATAAATATGGCTAGAGGCCCAGCTTCCAATATAGCCCTAGATAGCGATACGGCCGATGGACAACGACGGACGAAGGTTTATCCGTGCGCGCCGTGCGGTTTATGAGCACTGGAAAGTTGAAGCACCAGCTTGTTCAGTTAAGCTAGACCCACACCGAGTATATGCCCCTTCGCGAGCGATAAGAAACAAGACGACAACGACGAGGAACGACAAGACAGAGGAGTAATTTTTCTTTTCTTTGAAAGGGATTTATAAATAACCACGAAATTCGAAGGTCCACCTAAATCCCAACCAACAACTCCCGACGCACGTCGATGAATCGTGAGCGGCTCGCGCACACAGTCGAAAGTCGATTCGCAGCTTCTTCAAGTAAAGGATAACCCACGGCACGAACGTGCTGGCACCGACCACGCTGGCGCACTGGCAGATATCATCCGCGCTCGTGCGCTGGCAATGGAATTGACCATCTGGCACCGTCTGGCACGGTGGGATTTAAACAATCCAGCATGGCGGATTGGCGTTTCTCCCAGCAGAAGATTTCAAGAAGAGCAGGCACGTCCCGTCGAGCAGAAGGAGAGAAGCCATAAATAAGCATGCACGTATGTATGTGTGTGGGCGACACCATTTGGGGGTATCACTGTTCCATATGGAGCGGGGGACGGCACGCCGAGCGGATTCTCAGGCCAAGAGCGCGTGGTCATTGGTGTGAGCTGTAGGTCCAAGTTGCCGGGGAGGGCGAGCGGGCGTAGGTACGATGGTGGAAATGCAATTCTGTCATGCCAGGTAGATTCGCGTGTCCTTATAGCAGTAGAGTTTAGGGCTCGTTTGCTCGGGGACGGGGCGCGCACGAAACCTGCATGAATATGAATATAAATTTGATGTTGGGATGCGAGGATGCCATGAAACCCGCTTGACGCACGGAATGTGGGGTAAATGGAGTAATGAAATGCCACGAAACCTGGGAATTTGGAAGGCCGCTGTCCGAACGAGTAGCCATGAAACCTAGGTAATGTAAAGTGGAAATGCACCACGGCCGCGGGCATGCCAGCGGGATGTCTATTAGATATGGATTGTTGTCAGTTGCGAGTCGGGACGTGCATAGCCTTTAGTTAAGCAGGTGAAAGGATAGGGGCGGGAGACACTTCATTGGTATGGGCGTATTGGCATTTCTTACAGCAGACACAAGAGAAGCAGTAAACGACTGCAGTTAAAGTATAGAAGGTGATGGATGTATCCTGCCAAGCCATGCTGATCCATCCACAGCATGCCAAGATTGATGCGGGTTCCTAGATG
>JASFDH010001837.1:0-13055 GCA_036937195.1 Nidularia pulvinata
ATGTGCTGAGAATTATCACCCATCTTAACTTTCATCTTGATGCGGGTATTTCTCTGTCACGGAAAGGGCCTCTTGGGTTGCGTTCCAGAACCGAATTGCTGGTCTTCAAAGGTACATGTCCACCAGTCACCTAAGGTTGGTATTTCTCCGGCATACCTACCTAGTTTCAAGGCGCTGCTATTGTATACGTATCCATTCATGATCTCTATAAACAATTTATCCTTCAATATTACATTACTCGGCACGAATATATATCCCTTGCGTTATGTTCAACATACATTCTGTCTAAAACAAGCTCATACCATTTTGACCACTTTGGAGCCATCCACTAGACCAGCCAAGCTCTTCGCAACTACTTTGCCGTCTACCCTTCGCCTGTAAAGCTCATCCCACCATCCGAAGAGGAAGTCACGAGCAATTAGCTTGAACCAAGGTGTGAAAGAGTTTTCTTTATTAACATCATGAGAGAGGGACAAATGGTACAGCTTAGGAGACTCCGTACCAGGATCTTCAAACATGGCCTGCAATTCCTCCTTGCTAACGTATTTGTGATCGCGAATTTCATTGAGGTTCGGCGTTACAGTAACATCGGCTGTCAGGAAAAGAATATAATCAACTACAACAAGTGGTCTGTAAAAGAACTATAAGAACGTATTGGAGTAGGATGTACCTTCATGCTCTCCCCACATTCCATTTGAAGGCGCGAGGTAGTGAATACGAGTGAGATATTGAAACTTGTCCACAGGAGTCTGGCTTGGAGGAATACCAAGTTCATGTTCAAGCTTCCTTGACGCAGCTACACGAACACCGAGTTGATCTTCTTCGACCTTCTCGGCTTCAAAGTCATCAAGAGGATGCGAACAGCATGTGTTGGTCCACATATCGGGGAAAGTAATCTTCTCACTTGCCCGCTGCTGAAGAAGAAGTTTTCCGTCCGAGGGACGAAACACGAAAGCAGAGAAAGCACGATGGAGGAGACCCTTATTGATATTCTCCATTAAATGGCCTATAAACTCTGATCAGCCTGTACATAGGATGATACGACACAGATCGCCTACACACATGTTTTCTTATCCATGGCACCAATCGCGTTGTCCTGCTCGTCTACAAGAATGCATCTTTCATCCATGAGTCGAGACTGCTCGGGATCATAGCTCGATAGGTCGATGCTCGCAAGCGCGGCTTGGGCAGCCTTGGCGGCAGGGGACGACATGGTGCGATATTGCAGAGGTCGAGTGAAGGATTTGAGGGGCGAAGCAACGTGCCGTGCAACGCGAGATGATCTGACCGCAAACGAAAGCAGCTTGAAAATGGAGAAGACGCTTAAAAAACGACGGAGGATGAACAAATACCGACTCCGAGAAACCAGGATTGTGGGCAGACTTCAAATAAATGGACACGTGCAAACAAGTACGCGACGGCCGCTATGATCTATCGTCAAGTCCGTCGCGTCCAGCTACTTATTGCCAGTGGCCGTCGTTGGGGCGCTAGCGTGTACCCTGCGTCCTGTTTCAAGAGACTACGATCACTCCGCACGCCAAGAAGGTGCCTATCCATAGGTTTCTTCACTGTATAAATATATGTCCACTGGAGAGTCTTCAAGCTTAATTCTTTCAAGCTAGATAAATAAAATACACTCGAAATCGCAACGTGCATGCAATGTGGATCATATTAATTGAATCACGATGATATAACAAGCGCGAGAAGACGCCATATGCATATATGATACAGTGTCCAAACAAAACCCTCAAACGTTCATCCAGCGTCTCCCATCTTGAACACTGACAAGTCGCGCAAACAATTCATCACGTCCTCCTACCCATAGAAACTTTTCATCCTTCTGTGCCTTAGTTCCATCAGACGAGACGTCATTCCAATTAATGGTTAGGCCTTTCAGCATCCCAATCTTCTTTACTCCCTTGATGAAAGTAAGAGGAATGACTAACTTCGCGTTTTGTGCCATCAAAGGCGTGAAGAAAAACGTCGTTGAGGTTATGGTAACAATGCCCGGAGAAGAGCTATGCTGCGCAGGAAACGCTGCACAAAAATAGTCAGAGAATATTCACGGAATAAATACCGTATGCTGAAATACTGACTATGTGTTTCGGGATTAACATCTGGCCCAACAGCGGAAGCTGGGGGAAGGAATCGGTGATCCGATAAGGAACTTTCATTCTATGAATTATTTTAGCGGCTGTCAGGGATGAGGAATGAAGAGTGCTTACCGACTTGGCAGAGAGCAATCGCTTGCCAGAAGTCGCCAATGCCTTCCCAAAAGCAACACGTTCACCCCACTTCTGCCAATCGACATTGCTTGAATCCTGTGACGGACTGCGTGCATGCATTTCGCTATTGATACTTAAATTATCGGTGGAGCTGCTGCCAGCCAAGTCAGATGTTTGATAACGAGAATGCTGTCCTGCTTTCCCGTGCTTTCCATTCCTCCTGGGTGGCGTAACAGGCAAACCTGCCGCAACTCGTTGAGAGATCAGCTCCATCGCATATTCTGCATCTGTGGGTATATCTGCAAAGGCACTAGGGAGCCTTGACGCGCGAATAGTTAGTCAGTGCACGGCAGGGCTTAAAATATATTATAGCTCTTACTTAAGTCGCTCCGATGAGGGAAGAGCAGCAATAACTGGGATGACGTGCCAAAAGAAAAATCCACCAATAAAATAAATAATTTTCGCTAGATATCGCGCTGGCACAAATGCAGTAAGAATGAAAAGGAAAAAGAGGAGCTATGAATCGATGATAAGGATATTGATTAGTCCAGGTTAACATGCCACGTACCATGGCGTATACACGGGAAGAAGCTGGTCGGCGCCATATGAACATACTAAAAATGGATTTCGTCAGTCAAAACGAACTGCGAGTGGATAAGACCGACTAACTTTCGGACTCTCTCATGTAGGTCAGCAATCTCAGTCAGAACCTGCAGACAGGTTCTTTTCATATCCTTTGTTTCCTCGCTTTCTTGGACATCATCGAGTACGGTAGAGTCTTCCTGCAGGTTGTCAATTTCCTCGTCTATCTCTTCCTGACTTGGTGTATCTTTTCCCTTCGAATTTATTTTTTCCTTGCCCTTTGCTTTTGCCTTGTTTTTCTTCGATTTATTGAACACTTTGAACAGTCGCCACATTTCCTTCACGCCGAACGTCGATGCAGCAGATAGTCTGGCAGATATTTTATCGCCAAATTCATTCGCTCGAACAACTTCTTCACGATGTTCCCGGAGGTCTTCGAGACTTGGATACGGAAAAATCCTTCGGCGAAGGATGGAGTACAGAATGCGCAGGAAAAGAGTAGGAAGAAGGAAGTTGAACCACCACAGAGACCAGAAGGTCTGATGCAGATTGATAAGTTAAGCATCATAAGTAACTGTAGGCAATATGCACGCACGACGCAATAAAAAAGACTTCTGTTCTGATCCTTCCACAAGGCAAGACCTATTA
The DNA here is from genome assembly GCA_036937195.1 of Nidularia pulvinata. NCBI lineage: Eukaryota > Fungi > Basidiomycota > Agaricomycetes > Agaricales > Nidulariaceae > Nidularia > Nidularia pulvinata. Next base: position 3,456 of record JASFDH010001837.1, read on the forward strand.
GGCGGGCAAGAAATGGGACGTAAACGGGCCTTATGGCTAGATACAGCCTTTGAGTGGCTAGCCGAAGTCGACCTATGGTGAAAGGAGGCAACGTAGGATGCGCCGGCGGGAGATTGGGCACTATGTAACGCTATCTAATAATGAGACGGGATAAATGAAAAGAAAATTTGAGCTCACGAAAGCGATTTCTTCAGAAAAACTGCGAGTTGGAGGTGATTCTGTTACTAAGGATTCTGATGATTTGGTAACGGGGATCCGTCCTCCGTCATCTAAATAACTGCTGTGATATTCGGAATCTTCTGCATCTGGCATCATGTAGGATTCATTAACCTCTTCGGGCGTTGCGGGAAGTCTCACTTCCGTAACATACTGTAAAGGTTTTTCAAGTTATCGTCCATGCTCAGTATACACGGACAAATATATACCGCTGAGAATAGGTGAAGGAACCGTTCAATTTCCTCCGTGTCGTATAGCTCTCTCAGCTGCTGCTCTGTCATTTCATGATCATCTTCATTTGAAACTTGAGCAGCGTCCTCATCCAGCGGCAAGTCTGAAGGCGAGCGTTCATCCTCAGGTGGATTAGGTGAATCTAACTGGCTCATATTTGAGCTGTTTGCGGGTCTTAGGCTGCGAGGAGGAAGGGGAGGAGGCGTAGACGAGCGCGATATAGAGGGTGATAAATGGCGAGAGGGGGGCATTAATGTGTCTCCAACATGGACGTTGGAGGATGTGCTGCCATTGGATTGCGGCATATATGAGGAAAGGCCTTGCACGGGAGATGAATATGCCTTTGTGGAAGAAGTTGAAGACGGGCTGAAAGTGAAACTGCGTCGTCATTGTTGTCCATCATAATGCACGGTGTGGGGATGGGGAGTCCGAACCTCGCGAGTGACGACGTCACGCGTAGCACGCTCACGTGATGAGCGCGATGCTCTCACTTTATCCGTGTTTGTCGTTCCAACATTCCTCCCCACAACCTGCATACAAGCGCTGCTAGCTATTCTTCGACCCAACTACGGCGTGTAGCTCTCTATCATGGCTACTCACGAAGGCCTATTGGGATGGGCGAATACTGTTCGCCTTACTATGGCGACGGATCCTGGCCGCCAGCTATTCCAGGAGCAGGTCCAGACACATGGTTTCCTCTTTCTCGATGATTACCTGGACAATATTCTCTCGGGTGCTAAGCAAGAGTGAGTACATTCCTGTTAATAAAAAATGTGCATGTTTTTGACTTTGATTAGTCCACTGATCGAACTCGTCAAAACACCTGGACGCAAGAAGGCAATTGCTAGGAAGCCCACGCTGAACTCGAAATTAGCCAATGTCGTTACCCTGTCTTTAGAGGTATGGTTCCATGTATATCATTTTACATATTCTCAATATCCTGCTTGTAGGATGATGGCAGCAAGGAGAACGTTGCACCCATCAGCAATTTCCACAAGGCACTACTGAACGTAAAGAACGTTACACCGCCTACCATTGCACTTCCAACATCTTCACATCCAATAGGTGGCAATTCCATCCATGAATCTGTTCCTCGCGTAGATGCGCTCCAGCAACCATATTCCCATTCCACCATAACCCAGAATTCTACGACAGCAGCCGTGCCACCAAGCCGGCCTCCTTCCACAGAAACAGAGCAGCAGGAAATACAGGTTCAGGTCGACAACATTGCTGCTCCAGCCCACCAGGAGCAAAATGAGCTTTCCGTTATTGCTGAAGACGATGAGAATGCTGAGCGGAGTCGTGCATCTATTCAACTTGGACGTGGGGATACCAGCTCGCGCGATCTTCTGCCGGTGTCAGACCATCAGCAGATGCCTGAAATCTTGCCCAATGAACAATCCACATCCGATATTCCGACTAATGACGGTGATTTATCGGATGAAGTGCTTCATGTTAGAACAGCTTCATCATCGTCAGAGAATAGCTTCCATTCGATCCTCATTGATTCGCCTGCGGAGAAACGCCCCTCGGAATCTTCTCATGAAGTTTCGGCATCGCCACCAGCCTTCATCCCCGCCTCTGTTCCTCCTCAACACCAATATGCCTCTCATGGCCACACTGCCCCGCTTCCACAAACCCAGCCTTTGCATCAACAATTACCGATACATGACGATGCCATGACTGCCCCCCTTCCTGCTACATCAGAATATTTCCACACGACATCCACGTACGATATGGAGGTTCCTATTCGCGACCCAGATGAAGCGACGACCATCAACCATGGGGCTCCATACAAAGCGAATGTTTCGTTATTCCCCACTCTGCCCGAGCCTATGCCGCTACGAAAGTCGATGAAAGCACACCGCGATCCATCCACAGGCGCAGTCATGGTTGGAGGTGCAACTCCTGGAGCGCCAGTTGGTGGGAAGCGCACATCCTGGTTGATGAAGGCAAGGGAAGTCAAGGCTCTAGAGAGCGTCGGAAGGAAGCACACTGCTCCTGCGAATGGTACACGCGCGTCCGCTCAGGCGTCTAGCTCGTCTCTTCAAGATACACTGAAGAGAAAAAGCGGCGATTTAGTTTCTCTGCCCGGAATGATGGGACTCGAAGACGAAGAGCGAAAATACAAAGTAGCAAAGAATCTGGATAGTGACATTGCTCCGGTGAAGTCTAAGGCACCAGAACTTGCGAAGAGTAAAGAGAAAGAGGATGGCCTCGTACCTGACTACAACACCAGTCGACCCTTGGCGTTAATATCCTCTTCGCATATCCATCAGCCTCCTCTCAGTCAAGATGGTGTACTGGACCGCCTTAGAAAAACTGTAGAAGACCTTGGGGCTCGCGTTGGAAAGAGTGTGGGGAAGAGCGTTGGAGGAAATGTGGCGGGAGATCTGGCCGAGGCTAGAGCTGCCGCTGAAGCCAGAGTGGCGGAAAGAAATCAGAAGGAGGAGGTTGAAATGACGCTGGCTATGGGGAAGCCCCCGGCATTCCATGCCAAACAGGTTGCCACTTCCTCGATGGAACCTTCTCCTGCCGCCGTCTTCGATGCGAAGGCTGGCTCCGGATTTGCACCCAGTGATGACCAAGAACGGCGCCTCAGCATCTCAGACTTGTTCCCAAGTGAAGGGAAGGTCAAAGGAAAGCACAAGGCTCCGCAGAAGGTTTTTCAGATCTCTTCACCGTCTGTTCAGCCTTTCGCCGAAATCCTTAAAGAGACAGATGCCGGCCGCGAAAGCACATCCACCACCCCTCCCCATTCACCCCCTCATGCACAGTCCAGCACCTTTAATCCCCCGACCGGTCCCATATTCAACAAGCCGCCGCCCGTTTTCGCACCTCCTGTGGCTCCTACCTCCAGCAAACCGCCAGGTGCTTCGGCCAAGGACTATTCGTTCAATCTTCCTCCTGCGACAACGTTCTCAATGCCGGCGTCCATGTCAATAGGGATGTCTCCTCGTTTACCGTCGCCTACGTCATCAAAGCCGAAAGCACCTGCACTTAGTGCCCAGTCTACTCTGGAGAGTGTAAAATCTGACAAAGTATTCGATGATCATGAAGATGCTCCAGCCTGGATGCCCGGCACTCAAGAGACAGAATGTTCTACAGCTTATGGTAGCCAGTCACAACCTTCGCAAGACTATCGAATGACCGCCGTGGATGAAGATGACAGCTGGCCCATCGATGACAAGCTTGCCGCTGGTGTGCAATGGACTTTCGGCAAGGAAGAGAGCATGACATGGAGCACGCTGCCGTCACAGAGTCAGAGAGCTGACACCGGCCCAGTATCTAAAGACCAGACAAACAACTCACCTACTCGAGGGGAAGATGGTAGCCGTCAAGTTATTCCTGGTACATTTGAGACGGGCATTGAACAGGAAATGGATGACCTAGATGAGATGGATGCGTACGATAGCGATCTTGAGGACATCGTTAGAGGCGCAGGGAAGTCTACAGTTAGCCTAGTTGAGGTACGTTTTTATATTTTGACTTTCGGATTTACCTTTAATGCTCACGTTGTTCTCTCTCAGCCAAAGACGGATAGAAGTGCAAGCGCGATGTCTTTAGCCTCATCTGCTTCATCCCAATCCCAAGTTGGCTTCCTCGGTCAGGCTTCCAAGTTTTTAAGTAGTGCCCTGGGTACTAGCAAGAAGAGCAAGCCGGAGGTAAAGAAAGTCCTACAGATGGCGGCTGTTGCTGCGAAGAAAGTTCGTCCATTTTATAACTTATTGTCGACCGCGCCTGACTAGTATTATTTCAGCAACAAGAAGAAGCTGATAAGAAAGCGGCGCGCCTGAAGGATATGGAAAATCGGAGACTGCTCGCCCAGCAACGAAAAGCCGAGGAGGAGAAAACACGGGCACTCGAACAAGAACGTAAGCTGAAAGAGGAAGGTGAGCGCCGCAAAAGAGAGCGTGAGGAAACAACAGATAAGAGACCGCTTAAGGCTGTTGCTGGAAGCAAAAAGGTGCATTTCGAATTAATTAAGCTGCGATACCATCATACTGATATTCATATCAGTTGGAAGAAGACACGACTAAAAAGCGGAAATTGGAGGCTGAAAAGAAACCGGAGATTAAGAAGCCTACCCAGACTCTCAGCACGAAGCCCTCTATCATCAAGTCTTTGAAGCAACCCTCTGCTCTAGCATCCTCGACCGGATACAATTCTTCGCTGCAGACGACTGCTACTTCTACATCTAATACCAAGGCCGGCGACGCCTCGAAATCCTTGATGAAGGCTCCAGCGTCTTCTCTTAAAGGGAAAGACAAGGTACCTGCCGCCAAAACACCGATTGAGGAGGACGATATCTCTCAACCTTCTCAAGTTCTCCAAACACAAATGGCAGCACGTGCAAAAGCTCAAATACAGGCAGCTAAACAGGCAGCGGAGCCTCTGGTCGCCAGCGAAAGCATCGAATTGCCAGATATTAATAGCGAATATTCTGATTCCGAAGACGAAGATCGATCGAACAAGTTTGATGCTCCGGACTGGGCACAGTCTCCCGAGCTTCGACAGGCATTGCAGATACAGAGCACAATCAATCCGGATGATATCTTTGGTGCCGTTCGACCTTTGCGGATGGAGGAAATGTTCAAGGCGAGGACCAGTCGTTTCAGGGCGAGGACAAGCTCCGCGAACTGGACCGGTGCAGACCGGCTTACTCTTGAGGAAGAAAGAGAGTATGCGAGGCGTATGGGATTTCGGTAGTTAGTTTCGGGATGTTTAGGACTCTACACACTTAGCTCTGTTACATTGTACATATCCAGCTGTCTACATTTCTATGCATATTCACTATATATCCAACTTATTCAAGTTCAACTATGTACCTCCTAGCACAAAAGTCTTTGTGACGCTTGGTAAAAGCCGTCGTTAATGAGGAACTGAGGACTGGCCGCACAAAACAAGGTCGCCATTTGGATACTAGTGGGAGTGGAACAAAATGTACCAATGATACTTTACGTTGTCGTTGTTCATTATGATTCAAGACGCTTGTACCGTACGCGAGATGTTCATTCAATTTCAGTCACGTGCACGATGTGGCTTGTTCTCCGCCTGAGTGAGCGGGAGTTGGTTCAGTACTTATACTACACGCCAGCCACCCGATCCTCTTACTCGTACATCGTCCTTTCCGAAATAGTGGCTTGCTAGCCAACACTTCTCTCTGCTCATCATGTCATCCTCATCATCCTCATCGCCAGAAATTGCCGCCGCCACCAGTGCCGATGATCCCATAGGCCGATTCTCTTATGCCGATGCATCTCGGGAGGAAGTTATGGAGGATCTCTCTAGGTACGCCTGTGTCTGTAACGATTTATATCCTATCTTACTTGCTTGCCAGTCGTTTTATTCTCAATCTACCGGATGAAGAGCTATCATCATTAGGTCGGATATGTTTTCAAGTGGAACAAGCGTGCGTGTCTTTCTGTGGCTCGTCGACTTTGCTCCTCACATCTTCGTCAGTCACTGGTATTATGAAGACTTCATCCGAGAAGAAAACCCCAGTCTTCCTTCGTTACCTCTCAAAAAGTTTTCCGAAATGTTATTCCACGCATGCCCTCTCCTCCACCAATGGAGCCACGATCACGAGCAAGCTTTCAATACCTTCATGCAATACAAGACGCGAGTCCCTGTCTGTGGTGCTATTATGCTTAACGACACATGGGATAAGGTAATAGCATTTACGTTTTGTCAAAGCGATCCCTGACTTAACCCTATATTTTCTGCAACTGTTAGTGTGTGTTGGTGAAAGGTTGGAAGGCATCTTCAGGTTGGGGTTTTCCGAAAGGAAAAATTAACGAGGCCGAGCCACCAGCTACCTGCGCTATCCGAGAGGTGTGTGAACACTGGTCCACCTCTTCGTCGCAGCCTAATTCGTCTGTAGGTGTTAGAGGAAACAGGCTATAATCTGGCAGGTCAACTAGATCCTCAGGATGTTATTGAAATGTCCATCAAAGAACAAAAAGTTTCTTTATATATTGTTCCTGGTGTTCCGGAAGACTTCCCGTTCAAAACAAAGACACGCAAGGAGATCAGTGTATGCAACTTACCTTTCCATGAGGTGTCACTTTCTAACTTGGTTGAGCAGAAGATTGAATGGTTCAGGCTTATGGATTTACCGACTTGGAAACGTAACAAACAAGTTCCTGGCAAGTTCTACTTGATCTCGCCGTTTATAGGGTTTGTGATTTTCGCCTTTCTTTGTTTATGTATTTCGTTTCTTAATTGTGATGTAGAGCGCTGAAGGCATTCATTAATGAGCGAAGGCCACGTAATGGTCCCCGCAAAGGCAACAAAGCGAAGAAACCACCGCTCCATCAAAATCAAAATATCAATTTGAGAACAGAGCAAGACGTGTTGCGCACTGCCGAGAACGATGCTGCCCAAGAGTCAAGCTCCTCCTCTGTCGATCAAGTTGGGCCTCAAACACCTTCTCCCCAGTATACCGAGTCTACGGCAAAACCTGTTGCTGTTGCGGATGACTCTTCGATTTTATCTGGCTCGATAGATCCTCACTTCGCTCGCCTTCTTTCTTCTCTCACTCTATCTGCCGCCGGGGCATCCGGTGGTGATTCAAATGGAATATCCCCCGTCGCAGTTCCCCAAAAGGCTGCACCTGTCAAACCATCTGCACCAGTGTCGATCGCCACACTACCTTCAGTCCCTGAGAAAGCGTCAGAGCCTGCAGTGACGGAGGTTGATTGGTCTTCATCTGCACCTTCACGTCTTTCAGATAGGGTGGTGGTATCTTCTCAACAACAACTCTCTGACGGCCCTTCGACATCTCCGAAACCCAAACCCTCTCTCCACACCAAAGAATCATTCTCCTCTATCCAACAGCGCACACAATCACCCCGACCTGCCGTTAATGGTATTAACAAGGAGAATAATCAATTGCTTTCTCCTATACCTCCTATGGTAACATCACCTGTTTCTGCAACATCCCCTCGCACTGCGGCTTCGCAACGTCCATCAGGGCCTGCAGATATATCTCCCTATTTATCACGGTCAATGGAAGTCCCCACATCGGCCAAAAGGCTGAAGCAATTAGCGCTGCTAGAATCCATTGCCGATGAGTCTGCGAGGATGACGCCCATCATAGCTGCTCGTGCAGCAGCGGCTACGCCTATGGGCAGCGCCAACCCGAATGCTGGATACCCGCTTCCTTCTGCAGTGCCTATACAGTCTCCTTTCACGATGAACCGCAATATAAATGACATGAACGTGCTCTATTCGACTGGCCACGCAGCTCCCGGGCCTGCGTCACCTATGTTCAATCCTGGAGCTCCGCCCATGCGTCATGATCCCTTCCAAGTTAGGGCCAGGACAAGTCAGGCTTTCCATCGTAACCCTATGCAACCTGCACCAGGTAGCATGAGCATGAATCAAAGTCAGCTATTGGCGCTGATGAACAACGCTGGTCCCCCACCCGTGCGAGCGCCGTTGCCGCAATCCTTCTTCCCGCCCCCGCCTGTGCCAGGACAGCAGTACCCGCCTTTCTATAGTTCTACACCTGGGCCCGGCCCCTCTCCTATGTTTCGCGGATACCCCCCACCCCCCATGCATCATCCGGTGTCCATACAAGGACCGATCCCTTCTCTGCCGCCGTATCCCGGACCCAGCCATCCCTCCACTAGCCCATTCCTTACCCGACCCCCGACTCAACCTGTATCACCATCCTATGGTTTCGCGCAGAAGGTTCCGCAGACCTCTGCAAATGCATTGCTCTCCATCTTAAACGAGGGCAAGCCTGTTCACGGTGATTTAGGCGTCGCAACAGTACCGACGATGAACCCGTGAACGTAGACCGAGTATTTACTCGAGGCTCATATTATTGTTTTATTCACTCGCCAGCCCTGGGTAGCGTCCACGTTCCTTCACCGTGATCTCGATATTGCTTAGTTTCTTGGCTCCCTAGTTCTTAAATTCTCCCACCCTACGTCGCTACCAGTCTCGGCTCTGACTTAACACGTCGGTATCCTACATTCATTTTTTTTGCCTTCAGTTATTGTCTTCCTTCTTGTTGGCTTGTAGCCTGTTTCATATCCACGCTCGTCTTTTGTCTGCTAACGTACTGGAGTCTTGCACTATTCTGTAGTCTTGTAATTACGATTTACATACTTATTACCGTCGCATTCTCAAGAACATGTATCTACGTATGGTGTCGAACCCAATGTCATTCATATCATCTTATCCGTACAGACGTTAACATTCATCAAATATGACGTTTTTGGGATACTTTCCCTGCAAGGGCGGTGGTCGTGTAGACCTTTTAGCGCAAATTTGAAGTCCCGCATCTCCACATTTGATATATTGATGGGCAGTGGTTTCTGCAGTTTAAACACACTTCGAATGTCCTAGGATACCCATTCGTCCTAATTTCTACCTAGGTTGGTTGCGGCCGCCTTCCTGAAGACCCTTAAAGTAGCCATGCGAAGAGGATGCGCATTGCAGATCCGAGATTTTACGCATGTAAAGAGTATTTGACAGATGGCATCATGTCGAAGCGATACTAATTCGTAGCCAAATACCGATGAAAGTCCAGAGGTATGTTTGGAAGAGCTGGTTTAGATTACCAGTTCGCGAGCGCGTGAGCCCGGGGAGGCGAGAAGAGGCGGAACTAGCATTGGATATCAGAATGGGGGACGCCGGCTGTTATCTGTGCTTCGGTAGCTTCGGTTCCGAGCGCTGTCATCGATCATCTACAGGATATCCAATGGAAGCCGGTGAAAGCAATCTGACCGGGAGACGCGCGCGATGGGCACTGGGAGGCGCAGGTTTTCACAGGCAACTTTGCAGAACTAAGTCGTTCGCCGTTCTTCAGCTGGTTCGTGCAAGCTCGGCACGTCATTATCGCCGGTTTGAGACTGCAGCTGTACAGCAACACTGTGTGGATCTTCAATTCGAGCGTCAACGATACTGGGCGAAGATTCGCCGTCACTGAATACTGACTCTAGGCTGTAGCCGTCGCTCCGCATCGCATCTACCAGGATCCAGAGGGTATCATTGGAATCATCGGACACGCTTCGGATACGGCAGGCTTTACCTTGGTCAATATAGTGTCGTGACAGAGATACTATTTCTGGAAAGATCGAATCAAGCATATCCCACAATCACATTTTTTCCTTTCTTCTTAAACACTCTTGGCTCTCT
>JASFDH010001838.1:0-13055 GCA_036937195.1 Nidularia pulvinata
TCGATGTCTCGTATCTGATTTCTGGAACAAGTCATGCGAAACTCGGAGTGACTGTTTCGTTTGCCTGTGGCCTACTGGCGCACCCGACACAATCAGCTTTCACCCAAAGCATGCGATGTCACGGCAGGCTTGGATTCTATACACTAATGCGGAGTCAGAGAATGATGATTCGGGATAACGTACATGTAACGTTTCATTCATGCCGCAGTCTTGTCTCTCCGAGTAAACATGGTGTGTCCTTAAATCAAAACCGCAAAACAATTTTGCTTAGCAGTTGACCGCAGAGACGTTAAGTCCTTTATTTATCCTTGTTGCTTTTGACCCCTGAGTAGCTGAGACCCTATGGACTGAAAATAGAAATCACCCTTTGAAAGCTCGTCTTCCAGATTCGTTCACAAACAGCTGTTACCACAGCCCCGATCTAACGATGCTACACAAGAGGTCTGCGTATATTTGCGCTCATATGGGTCGGTAATTCTACGCCTAGTTCCTTGTAATACGCCTAGCCTAGGGATGCCGAAGTTCAGTTCCGAAACGACGAAAGGAAGTGGAACCGACAAGAATGCCCGAACTGAACCATCGGTTCTGGTTCTATTTATTTGAATTTTAAGAAATGCAGAACCGTTGAGAATAGGCTTGAGCCGGTTCTAAGTGGACAGTCATTGACGGGTAGAAGTTGGTAAAATTTCACTTTTGGGGAGATATTTTTGACCATTTTAGCCAACTGGTGTGTGTGTAGAATTTACCATAAAATCATTTCTGTAAACATCCTTTCACTCTCGACTTAAATATAAACCTGCATGGCAATTCTTAAGCAAAAATATAAGCTGTTCAGTTATTCAATTACATGACCGATTTACATTAGCAAGATTTTGTGCAAAAGGGTGGAGAACTGGACTGAACCAAACTTCGGCAACCCTAGCTTAGCCGCTCTACATGAGGCCGTTGTCGGCTTGTTTGAAGTGAGTAGCTCCGCCGAATGCACGATACAAATCAAAAACTGCGGTCCTCATGGTGGAACAATCAGCACCTATATTCTGTTGAAAACCGTCAAATATGTCTTGTAATGGATTTATTTTTTTGATTGAAACTGTTTCCTCAGGAGACACTAAAATAGCATCGTAGCTACACATCAACAGCTCCGTGCTCAGTCAACTTGTGCGACTTCATGTACGTTCATACCAAATTCTATGCGGAGCCGAGGTCTTTTATACCTTTGGCTACCTTATTGTATTTCGAGCATCACAATGACATGCGACTTTCTCTCAGGCTCTAGTAACTTGAAGTGGCAAGCAATCATCTTTATTTTTGGTATGATAGCTAAACGGAGAGTCCTAATAGCATCTGATACGGTAAAAAAGTGTGGCTGAAGAGTATCCATCGAGATGCACTTGATTTATAACATGAGGGTTCTGAGTGATGTGTCACTGGTAGTGGACGTGTGGCGTATATCTATTTTGAGTCCTGAGTCCTTATATCCTTTTATTTGTCTCCTGTAGCGAGTCCAATTATATTTTAAATCTCCTCGATCTTCCTTCTTTACTTCCATTTTTTTGATTGATTAACATTATGGCATTGTTCAATGACGACAAGGTTTTATGGAAGTATCCCGGTTGTGTGTGTTGCCACGATTGATTCATCACGGTACTAAATGCTGAAGCGAATACAACTCCGCTGTTAAATACATATATAATCTGCTCAACACATAAGCAATTTAATCTAATCTCCCTCACCTTCCAGATACTACGGCATTACTTCCCCATTCTTCAACAGCTAGCACAGATCTCATATCGGAGTTCTTAAAAGAAAACCTGTGGAAGGCCAAAACAATTCTCACATGGAATCCAGGGAGACATGCCCGAAATCAAAACAATTCAATCATCCATGAACTCCGTGAACAAGGAAATTGAAAATTAAGGGGAGATAGTAAGAAGCTGGAGGAAGAAAATAAGATATTGAGGGACAAGAATAGGAAAGTGAAGGCTGAAGCAGCGGCCTGGGAAATTGCTCTTAGGGCTCTGTTGAAGGAAAAGTAGGAGCTTAAGTCATTCAATACTGCTTGAATCCAGATACTATACAGTGCACAACAACTCTCACCGCAAGACTTAGATTAATATGCAGTACATACATAACGGAGCATGTCTGTCAAAGGCTGTTCCTCATAGAAGGACAATAACGAGCCTCCATGTGTTCCTAATTAGAGACTATAATTACTGTGCAGTCCCGATCCGACTTTATTGATTTACAGAAAAATCTTGAATAAATATCATGAAAATTGAAAACTTCTCCGAAGAGGTTGGAGGGCTTTGTAATGCCTTAAGGCAAAGACCAGCATATAAGGCTTTTTAGAAACAAGCTGTTTAAGACAGGATCAGATAAGGATTGACCTATTGTTTCCACCCACTTTAAAGTTTATGGACGACCCAAATTCATCCAGCACAATTGAGGTAATTATAAATATGCTCCGAGTAAGAAAAAAGCATAAAGTAATGACTCAGCGCTAACACCCAATCAATGTGACCATATGACAAATGATAGTCGCAGCAAAGTCTCAGTTATAACCTTTCTGATATCGCACTTTACATTTAGGACAATAATATGACACATATGCATCAGGGAGAAGTTCATCTAGTATTCTTACACTAACCAACCACCTGCATGTCTTTGCTCGTGCATGTCAAGTTTATGTGGTGATGATCTTTGTATGGTTATCGAGACTTGGTGTGTAATTTGGAAAAACTTAGCCAGAACATTGCTGAGAACAATCATATTATGCTTCAAGCCGGCCATCCACCATGATCTGCTGCAAATGCGATTTTGATCTTTGTGCAGCTTACAATGATCATATTGAAGAAAATTTCCAAAAAATCATAACCATCCATGCAAGCAGCTCTAAGACACAGCAGGCCTAGGGACCATTCTACTTCTCTTGCCATCAAACTATTTCTTTCACTAGAAGGCCCAAAAACTACCATAAGAACCTTCTAACAAAAGAATTGCACCTACTTTACATGCAGCATGTAAATACACAAATATAGGTACGTTGATTCATGGCGGGTGGAAATTTGACACTAGCTGACAAAGAACATCCGGGGCCACACAAACTAATGATGTCCAAGGCGATCAGGGAAGGATTGCTTCACTACACAAGACTAGATATCCAGCTGCCACAGATAGAATAATAAGAAAATAAACCAAAACTTTACGCAAACATCTGCGAGGAAATGTGTACAGCCGCCGCACTGGTGTCAATTCAGGTGGGGTGAAAGTGTGTGGTAATTCGATTTCAAGTTTCGCCTGTTCATGTATGAGTTCTAATCATGAAGAAAGTCAGAAATTCTGGCTATACCTGGGGAAATGCCTGGGTTATTTTCGACTCTGCTGCTTGGCTCGCATTTATCAAAGGCAATATTGAATCTGAAAGTCCTCCGGGTGTGTGGCGATGATGCCCATGCTTGTGAGCTTCTTTTAAGAGCCGCAAATCGCGCTGAACCATGGGAGCTAAGATCATTCTAGGGAGCAGACATTGTTGGCCTTGAGCTTCGTCCTTCCCTGTATACCAGTCCCCAAAACTTGGCTGCCATTGCTCGACTATACCTTTTTCATAAGCGCAGCAAGCCTTTAGGACAATCTGTCGACACTCATGAAGATATTTCAAGAGTCGATAATATACAACTGCGGAAGTGAGCTCCATTTCTGGCCCATGGAGTTCTCGAATTGGGGTGCTGTGATTCTTCTTTGCTAGATACCTAGCTTCCTTTTCCGCTTCATCTCTCCATCCAGCCAGGATGGCGGCAAAGTAAACACGAAACGGATTTTGAGCAAGCTGCCTTACAAAATATTGCTTGATGAACATTGTTGCTTTGTGCATTTGGTACTTCAATGCCGCTTTCAATACAAAAAAGCCTAAGCCATCTTTGTCGAGATTAATGTTGCAAGCTGTTAGATAGCATAAAGAAGCGCCTCTACTGTATCGCTGTCCTCGGGGAGATTGATAACAGGATTCCATCGAACTCGTCTGAAACATCTGCATCAGGCATAAGTCCGTCGAAGTCGTGGGAAGCCAAATTCATGATAACTTTGTGTACTCGGAAGCTCATGCCATCGACGGAAGACCGAAAGATAAGATCTGCATCCTCAAAAGAAAATGCAGCATTACTGCACGAGGATTAGAGAAACAATGTTCAACAAGATATTTCTCCAGCAATTTCGCAGCCTCCACCATTTGATATTTCCACGCGGCCTCCAAAACGGTGGCTACAACTGCTAAACGCACGATTTGAGGGTTCGCAATTGGATAGCAACAACGCAACAGGTGGTCAATCGTAATGCTATCCTCAGTAACAGGAATTTTGGGAGGGGTGTCTGCTGCTCTATCCGGTTGCGGAAGAGAGAACATGTCCTCGAAAAACTCAGAAGACAATGATAAGATGGTGCAATGAGTGCGGAAGTGGACACCATCGCAAGTAACGAGAATGACATCCGCGTCAGGTTTGTTAAAGGGGGCACTGGCAACTCGAATTCTAGCCATAGTGAAGTCGCACTCGACTCCCTTCGTCGAAAATGTGATTTAAGCAATCTAGCGCAGAAGGCAACTCGGCTACTGAAGAAGGGGTATTTGGCTGACATTGAGGTGGAAATTGAAGGCTATAAGGCGGAGGTGAGGGAGTTGATGAGGATGGGATGGTGTGAGCGGGAGTTGAAGGAGGGGGGATTGGAGGGGCTAGTGTTTAAGGAGGAGGAGGCATAGTTTGATGGTGCAAAATCGGATGGGGGAGGGTTGAGAGGGTTGGGAAGATGGATGAGGGAGTAAATTTTGTAGTATCTCTACAGTGTGTAGCCGGACTTCGACGAGGAAGGGGAAGAGGGGAAGTTCGGGACGGAAGACGTGATGGGTATGAGAGTTGAAGGGGATGGAGATGAGTAGTGAAGTTGTGTGAGTACGTATGATATGACCATTGGAGACCGTATGCTCTTATTTTGCTCCTGTTCTACGAGTCGTCGATCAGAGATAATGCTCTTGAATCCATAAGCGGCATTGCTGTTCGTCATCCGAGAAGTAAATCGGTTTTGAACGGGCAGCAATCGGCCTCAAACAAGGCCACGAGAACAGGAAGTATTTATCCCCTTGAGCAAGAGATGATAGTTTATTGAGAGACCATGCGGCGACATGAGTGCTGTCGTAGACTTTAGCAGTATAAATCTATGCAGTGCTTTATCGATATCCAAGATGCAAGGGGCCTACAGCACACGCTGTCGTCCAAACTCCGAAAACTGGAGAATAAATTTGCCGTTGTTCAATGCGAGTTCAGATGTCTCCGCTTGAAGGGCAAATATAGCCAGGTACTCCAAAACCATGGCCATGAACGGGGCGCTGTTGCAAGAGGTTATCGATGCGGTCCTCCGTCGAGATTGGACGATGAAAGTGACCCTCGCAGCCGCTAATTAGGCGCGAGAAATTTGAGCATAGTTCTGGCCAAGCTCGGCCAGTGGCAGCGTGCACACCACCGGCGACGCGAATTTCCCTCCACAGGATCCGGATCGTCAAGGCTCTGTTACCGGTTCGGATCTTAAAAATGTTACGCAAACCCTGGAGGAAACAGCCTGAAAAATTAGAGAGCGTGTGTGCTTGATGGATGGTTTGCATAGAGATAGCTGTCGCTGGGAGGTCGCTGGACACAGCACAGTGGTGGTGCCGGCAAACGTAGTGCATCGTGCACCGACGTGTGGAAACGCGTGACACGTCACCAGCCAGTGTGACCTCTCACGCGAGGCCCAAAATATTACCCGTCGTGACGTCGCGTTTCGCACTGAAGGATCGAGCAATTGAAAGCCCCTTCCAATCGTAGCCCATCGATGCGCGTGCGCATTCTCCCTCGCTCTTTCCTCCATCCCACATCCACTACACACAGCACTCACACAAGAAGAAAAATGTCTACCGCACACGCGCTCATCGTCCCTCTCGACCCCGCGTCCCCACCTACCTCCCTCGTAGGGCAGGACGTGAGCCCTGCGAAGCTGTGGGCTGCCGTGCCTAAGACTAACACGCCCCCCATTCCGGGGACGACACGCACGTTCTACGACACGCCTGCGGGATCGGGGCACGTCGCTGCGCTGGCGTCACTCGGGGAGGCGTGGGGGAAGAAGAGCACAGGGAAGGAGGCGAGAAGGGAGCTGGTAAGGAAAGCGGTGGGTGGGGCTGTGAAGGAGCTGAAGGCGCTGGAGGGGGTGCATGAGGTGAAGGTGGATGCGGCGAAGGATGCGCATGCGGCTGGTTGGTCTTCTCTCTGTCTATGCCAAGGGACAGTTGCTCATGTTACTCTCGCCTGCAGCCGTCGCAGCCTACCTGGCCTTGTACAAGTTCACTCTCAAAACCTCTCCGCAACCCTCGCCCTTCAACCCTGCGGAGAAGCAGCCTCTCCCCGACAAGATGCAGTTCAAGCCCCTCGAGGCGAGCAAGGAGTGGGAGCGCGGCGTCATTTATGCGCAGGCGCAGAATCTGGCGAGGACTGTGTGTTCGCTCTTCTTTCCCCTTGAGATAATGCTGATTGAACGCGTTGGGACTATAGTTGATGGAGTTGCCGGCGAATATGATGACGCCTACCGTCCGTTCCCCCTTCCCTTCCTTACCTCCCACGGTATCCTGACCAAATTTGACCTGCAGGCATTCACGGAGCGCGTCAAGAAAGAGTTCGCGGGCGTGCCTAACGTGGAGATCTTCGTGCGCGACGAAGGCGTGTATCTCCCCCCTTCCCCTTTTTTGTCTTCTACCAATGCTGACATGTTCTGCCATTACTTAGACTGGGCTGCCAAGAAAAACATGGTGCGTCCCCCTCTCCTCCCTTCCTGCTAGCGTAAACGCAATACTGACGCTCCCTGCAGAACACCTTCCTCTCCGTCACGCACGGCACATCAGAGCCTGCCAAGTTTTTGGAGATGTGAGTTGTGTTTTGTTCTCGATTTGTACTCGCGATGCACCTTCGCGCGCCCTTGAGTCCCGCTTTCGGGTCGCTTTTCCGCCTTTGTGGTTACTGCCTCCCTGCCTTTGGGGTCTATTACTTTCCCGCTTTGGGGGGCATCTCTACGTTCCCGCCTTCAGGTCGCTTTCGTCCACCCTGCCTTTCGGGTCGCATCTCTGTGTTCCCACCTTTCGGATCGCGTTCCTCCTTCCGCCTTTCGGGGGGGTTCCCGCCTCTAGATTGCCACCTATCACTAACTCCCCCTCTACCCCATAGCCACTACAAAGGCGCCCCCGGCGACAAGTCCCCGCTTGCCTTCGTTGGCAAGGGCATCACGTTCGATTCGGGAGGAATTAGCTTGAAGCCTGGTGCTGTGAGTGTAATTTTTTGTTGTTCTGAGTTAGGGGGTCTTTGGCGCTGGATTTGGTGGTTTTTTCTCCATTCTTTTCTTCTTTTGGGTCTACGTTAGGGAAATGAAGCCGGGAGCGATATCTTTCGTTCTCGCTTTCTTTCTTTTCGTGATGTCTTGTTTTGCGGAGGTTATTCGAAGCCATACATGATGGCATGATTGTGTATGATCCCGCTCGAATGAACTGTATGGAGTAGTTCTATGTTCACCCACGATATTCCGTCGATCTGCCCGACACGGCGGGACCGGCTCTGTTCTCGCTGGTACTCCTACTCCTATGAATTTGACCAATGTCGGCCATGCTTCTATTCGTCTGAGTGGAACTTGTGCCGGTTCTCTATTTCATCTTTATCACTATTTATGTATATCTCATCTTTTGGCTTTTCATTCATTTCTTCAGATCCCATTTACTAAATTTTTACCCTATTCACTTAGGGCATGAAACTTATGCGCGGCGATATGGGCGGCGCAGCCACCGTCGTGTCCAGCGCACTCGCCATCGCCAAGCTCAAGATCCCGTACGCATCTACCTTCATGTCCATAGCTACTGCATTGCTGATGTTGGTACGTTCGCTCCAGAGTCAACCTCATTGTATGCACACCCCTCACGGAGAACATGCCCGGACCCAGCGCGACGAAGCCTGGAGATATGTATGTTGGCTCCTCACGTCTTATGAGTCAAGGGCTCGTGACTGACCCCGTTCTGCGAATAGCATCTACGCCATGAACGGCAAATCAGTCGAGGTGGACAATACCGATGCTGAAGGCCGTCTCGTGCTTTCTGGTGCGTTGTGGTCTGTTTATAGCTTGCATTATACAGTTGACTCACTGCTGCTCTGGTACAGACGCCATCTACTACACGTCCACTGAGTACAAGCCCCATACCTTGATTGACGTGGCTACTCTCACTGGGTGCGCGTCTCTTTATACTTCCAATTAAAAGCGTGCTAAGGTGATCTTCGTTCACAGTGCGATGGACATCGCCCTTGGCGAGGTCTTCTCTGGGGTCTTCTCTGTACGCCATCTACCTTCTTTCACACTTGCATAAGATAGCTAACGTGCTTTAAGACCTCCGACGAGCTCTGGACCGAGCTGCATGCTGCCGGCGAGACGGAGTACGACCGCTTCTGGCGCATGCCCCTCGATGATGACTACGGTCCCCAGATCCACTCCTCGAACGCGGATCTGCAGAATGTGCGCCCTGTTTTCTTTGGTCTCGTTTGACTGCCAGACTAATGGCGCTTTCTGTGTATAGACTGGTGGACGTCCAGCAGGAAGCTGCACCGCTGCGCTTTTCCTCAAGCCTTTTGCCGAGGGCATTGAGTCGAAGGACGGTGAGAAGCCCGCGATGAAGTGGGCCCATATCGATATTGCTGGGACTATGGAGGTGCATTTCTGATTTTGTTGCTTAACAAGGAGAGTAGCTGCTGAACATTATGTGCGACATAGGCAACGCGCCCCACCCCGTACTTGGAGAAGGGCATGACCGGCCGTCCTGTTAGGTAAGTTGTGGCTGCTGCGTTTTTCTTAAAGAAAATAGGCGTCCTAATGACGTGGTTTACAGGGCTCTTGTCGAGTACGTTCGCCGCCTGTCCAGTGCATAACGGTGCATAAGAGGTCTAGGTCCCCGGTATGATATGGTGCTATCCTAGCAGGTCATTCTGCTCAAATTTAGGTTGTCCCGAGAGCGGACCATGTATATAAAAGTTGAAATTTAAACAGCAGAAGAGTTCAAAAATGTATCATAGTTATTCGCAGTTGTTTTCGAATTGCTTGAGTGAGCGAAAGCATAGGAATAGAGCACTTGCTCCTCTCCCTCCCCTCCGCGTTGTCACGAGTCACAAGTGACTAATTGTGACCTACAATTTAACATCGACGTGCTGAGAGTCAAATTGAACTGCACTCCTCTTACAGCGTCATGATCTATGCTCAAAAATTGCTTCTGCAAGCAGAATGGCGCAGCAGAACCCGACTGGGATTAGTCCAAGCTGGTGTACATTGTGCGCAAGGCATCCCTGTTGATGCGTGATCTTGCCAGAGCATTACATCCAGCGGGCTGCAGGAATTTTGACTCATCCCCGCCATCCCCACCCCCCGCCCAGCGAGAAAGAAATGGAGCCCTTTTGCCGCCCGATTCACAGCCCAACCACAGCCCGCTACTGAATCTGGAATTCATCGCTTTAGCGCCCAAACGATGCCTAATTGCCGCCGCTAATGCAAACGGCTTAGCGCTCGTTTGGTGACTTTGCATGACTACCAATGCGCTCTGCACTTAGGATCCACGTGTAATTGGAACTGTACATAACCTGATGCACTTCCTCTCGAGTCTCAATACGTCGAATCCTCCAGGTCCTTCCTCTACGCTATTCTTGCTCGCAGAAATGACACCCCCTATGCAAACTGGCTCTCCCCTGAGTAGGCGATGTCCACAAGACGTGCGCCGCGATGATGAGGGCCCGTTCCAGATTCCCTCAGACATCTTAAGCACAACCCCTAGTGGAATCTATCTCTCCTTTCATCGCATCCATCAAACCGGAGAGTGGTTTGTCGTATACGCCCGGTCCTACGGAATGGCGTCTTCTTACTGGGTTGCTCAACTCTCCCTCCCAGAAAGGTATCGCCTGCCACTTGGAAGTTATGGGGGGCCAATAGCCGAAGTGGAGATGGGCGACCTAGAAAGTCAGGGAACAGAACCCGTGAACAACCCCATATCATCCGAGTTCCAGTTCAACGACTCCCGTCTTAACGATAATTCCGGGCCTGAGTTGCTTGACACAGACCGCCGTCGTCACACCTTTTACTTCCATGAACCAAGCCACCCTGCGGGGCTACTCCAGGATCTCTTAAAAGCCGATCCTCCCATCCTCAGGCTGACAGGTCGGGTTAGAAAAGAGCCCCATATCTTAGACGTTGCCCCCGAGCCACAAAGCATCTTTTTATGGCTCGCATACCGGCTTCTCATAGGCGTGATAGAAATCGTGTCCTGGCTTTACGACAAACTGCAATCATATTTCCTAAATCCTGCATATGTCCCCGTCCCCGGTTCTCCCATGCAATGCTTACCCATGTCCGGAGCCAATCGAGTGCGAATAGTGACTGCTGTAGAGGTCGAGATGCTCTTGCACGAATCTCAATTAACCAGGAAATGCTACTACTGTGGCCTATGGGAGCAATCAACCGCGACTGAGGAAGTTTTTGCTAGTGTTGGAGACGGATACTACTGGTGTCAGGTGAGCATTTCAACCTCTCTGCCGCTGTATTTTATTCCCACGAGTACTAAGGTGAGCTCAATCTTTGCTAGATGTGTCCAAAATCCAGGTGGCAAGCAGCAGCTTATAGCGCACGCAAGACTGCGGGCGCTCCTGACTATTGGGACTACTTCAATAACTGGTAAGTGATGCCTCAGCTAGCACTCCCAAGCTAACGTTTTGTAAATCCTTAATAACCTCTTTTCACTATGTAGGGGATGGTCACCGGAAAGAGGACGGGTATGAGACACACGCACGACGCAACGACTGCCATATTCACAAGTCCCTGCTTATCATGGAGCTCAAGTTTCGTCCATGCCTTTTGTTGTATCCATATCCTGTTCGTGTGCTGGTGCTGACGTGCTTTCGCTATATCTAGTAACCAAACCCAATCATTGTACTTAGAAGCGCCTTTCACAACCGAGTGTGATGAAGCCCAATAATATGTCGCATGGCTCATGCTTCTTTTGTCATCGATTCTTCTTACACTCTGAGTTGCAAATAAATTGCAAGGGCCTCGTTTCTTCCTTCGTTGTCTCTACTTGTGCATTTTGGTGTTGTGATGATCACGACTGGATAGACACACAACTGACAGGACGCCACTAGACGCCACTGCTGCAGCTGAGTTGGGTATATATGTTGCCGTTGCTTTCATGTTCTATCAATATGCGCTATCCAAGAGATGGAGACCCGCATTCTGTCTTGTCCCAACGCTGCCGAGGAAGAGAAGATTCCCTAACACCATTAATTCCATCAACTCTTCATCTCCTCCCTCAATACCTAGGGATTTGCTCCACGCTATTCCTACCCATATAAATGTCACCCCCAAGAGAGAGATGACTAGACTGGAAACGGAGGAAATTGGCTATAAGAGAAACTCTATATCTCTCGAGTTCCAATTCAAGGATTTCTCTCTTCGCAGTGGTTCTCAGTCCAGGCATGTCCTAAATCCCAGCTGCGCATGGCATCTTACCGCACCACCAAAATTCATCCTTCCGGCTACAACTCAAATAGCTACTTCAACAGTGGATAAGTATTCGTTCGACTAGCAGTCTCATGCTGATAGTTTGTGAATTGCTGATGACCTTCTTTCCACTGTATAGGAGATGGTCACCGTGTCGTAGATGGATATGAAACTCGCGCGCGGCACAACGGCCGTATCTTCACCAGCTGGAGATCAGAAAGCTGTAATACTCGTACGGTTATGTCCATGACCTTGTCCCTCTGTTGATGCTGACACGCCTTCGTGATATGTAGCATTCAATCTCAAACCCTTATACACGTTCCTCACGGAGAAGATGTATTGTCTGCGTGTGACGAAGCACAAAGACTCTCAGCAGAAATCCTTGGACCCTGCAGCCCCGCGTTCAACTTTGTCTTAGCCTAGTCATGAAAGAACATAGAGCAGCTTCTCGAGCGCTAGATCACAGCCCCAGCTCGCCGTAAACACCACAGGCAGCGCCCAA
Source organism: Nidularia pulvinata (assembly GCA_036937195.1). NCBI lineage: Eukaryota > Fungi > Basidiomycota > Agaricomycetes > Agaricales > Nidulariaceae > Nidularia > Nidularia pulvinata. The sequence continues at coordinate 12,083 of JASFDH010001838.1, forward strand.
ACCATGCATGAGGGCTGTGCCAAGTGCTTGCTCCACGTGTCATTGGAAATCCTTTTAAATGCGAAGTTCCTCTGCCGAAGCCAACTGTTCCCTCTACGCTCCCCCTTGTGTAAATGTCACCCCCTCGACAGTCTGCTTTCCACGTCTCCGACCGTCGCAGACGCAATCCGCAAGAAACCCGCCTTCCCGACGAAGGTCCATACCTGATTTCTCCTTACATCCTACGCAGATTTCCACTAGAGCTTGCATTTCATCACGTACGCCAAACTGGCGAATGGTTTCTCGTATTCGCTCGGGCCTTTGGGATGGCAGAGTCCTACTGTGTTGCTCGGTTATGCCTTCCAGACAGGTATCACCTGCCAGTGGGATCCGTTTGGGAGCAGGGACCTGGAGTTGAGATGGGTGAAGTGCAAAGTCGCGGAATCGAACCTAGGAAACATTCCATATCATGCGAGTTCCAATTCAAGAATCTCTCTCTTAATAGTGATTCCAAGTCTGAATCACGTCTCAAGCGGGTGCCTGACGTGGACTATCAGACTTTTTACTTACAGGAGCCCACCTTTATCAACGGCTTCCTCCAGGATCTCTTAGATGCCCAACCTCCTATTATCAGACTGACAGGTCGAGTTAGGAGAGAGCCTTGTGTTGATGAAGTTAGCCGAGAGTCGCAAAGCGTCGTTTCGCGGCTCGCGTCGCGGGTTTTTAGCAGTGGCATAAAACTCCTCTCTCCTTTGTACCACAAAATACACCTACCTTTCCAAAATCCTTATATCCCCATTCTCGACGCTCCAAGGCAAGCGAATCCGATGCGGATTGTAACTGCCGTGGAGGTCCAGCTTCTGCTTCACGAATCTCAGTTGGCCCAGAAATGTCACATATGTGGTTATTGGGAACAATCGAATGGTGGCTTTGTTAGTGATGGAGACGGACGGTACTGGTGTCAGGTGCATATTTCTTGCAAGATATCTTCTCT
>JASFDH010001839.1:0-13055 GCA_036937195.1 Nidularia pulvinata
AATCATGGCTACTGAGCCTCCTCAAAATCATGACAAGGTAGTAGTAAAACTACATGTAGATCCTGGAAATGATCCACATTGCTACAACCTCCCTACTGCAGATGAAATTGCAGCTATTATTCCAGGAGATGGCTCTGAGCATAGGTAAAATGATAGAGATATACTAGTGTGTCTTAATGGAGGAGGCCTGCCAAGTATCAGTCATCTTCATCCAAGTTACTGTACTTTACAGTATCCACCTTTGTTTCCACATGGTGAAGATGGATGGAATCCTGCAATACCTTCAGAGCCTGGCCCTACTGGAAATCGGCGCTGCCGTACTGTCAGTCAACAGTGTTACTATGCATATAGACTTCATACCAGACCTGGAGAGCAACCAGTTATGTTTAGAGCTGGAAATCATTTTCAAGAGTATGTGGTTGATGCTTGGGCATCTACAGAGCACAGTATTCTTAATTGGGCTAGACATCATCAGAAAGAGCTCAGAGCAGACATTTATCAAGGGTTACATGATGCTGCAAACAACAATGATGGTATTGATTTGGCAACAACTGGAAATCATGTTATTCTTCTATCTACACATATTGGTAGTCCATGGCATATGCTTCAACTGTTCCAAGACTCTATGGCAATCTGCCGACACTTTAGAAAGCCTGATTTATTTGTGACTATGACTGCAAATCCAAAGTGGCCTGAAATTCAAGAAAATTTGCTTCTTGATTCCAATGGAAGGCGCCAGACAGCCTCTGACAGGCCAGATGTTGTTTCACATGTCTTTGAGGAGAAGAAGAAAGCTTTGCTCAAAGAAGTGAAAGATGGGCTATTTGGAAAAGCTGTGGGCACGGTACATACTATTGAATTTCAGAAAAGAGGACTGCCTCACATGCATCTTCTAATATTTTTGGATCAGCCCCATAAAATTTGAGATTCTATTGATGTAGATTCTATAACTTCAGCTCAGATTCCTGATCCTGTGACTCACCCTATGCTATATGAAACTGTTACAACATGCATGATGCATGGTCCATGTGGAGATCAACCCTATGATAAAGCACCTTGCATGGTGGATAAAAAGTGCAGCAAAGGATATCCAAAAGAATATCGTGATGAAACTCATTTTGGTGAAGATGGATATCCAGAATATGCCAGACCTAACAACAATTGCACCTATCAGAAACCAAATTCTACCTATGTCTATACTAATCGTGATGTTGTGCCTTACAATCCCTATCTTTCTACCTGGTATAATTGCCATATCAATGTTGAAATCTGTGCTTCAATAAAAGCAATAAAGTACATACACAAATATATCTACAAAGGGCCAGACAGAACTACAATTGAAATTACTCAGGGACAGGAAAGAGAAGAAATAAAAGAGTATCATGATGCTTGCTACATTTCTGCTGTAGAATGTGCTTGGCATCTCAAAGAATTTCCAATGCATTCTGAGATTCCAGCTGTCTATCACATTCCAGTCCACCTTCCAAATGAGTAGCAAGTGTACTTCAGTGAAAATGGTGATGTTGAAGAGGTCCTTGATCATGCTGCTAATAAGGTGTCCATTCTTGAAGCCTATTTTATTGCAAACAGAGACTTTGAGGATGCAAGGAATACCCTATATTAGGACTTTCCACATTCTTGGGTATATGAGAAAAAGAGAAAGAGTAATGGAAACCACAACAGCATGGTGCACCTGCTATTGGATGCATGTACTTTGCAACACCTTCAGTGGGTGAATAATTTTACTTAAGAACTTTATTAACTGTGGTAAAAGGTGAATTGTTATGAATATAAAACAATTATGCTTTTCTGATCTTGATGTTTTAGGGGCTAGCTCCTTTGAGCAACTATGGACATATAATAACAAAGTTTATGCAACTTTCAAGGAGACTTGCTTGGCACAAGGCTTACTTGAAGATGACAATGAGTGGAGACAATGTCTTGCAGAGGCTGGTGAAATACACACAGGAACATCTCTTTGATCACTGTTTTCAACAATTCTTCTTCATTGTCTTCCTGCATCTCCAGCAGACCTCTGGAACCAGTTCAAAGATAAAATATGTGATGACTTGCCAAGAACACTGAGACATCTCCATATTGAAAATATAACTCCTGAAATGAGTCATGACTATGGTTTGCATCTTATAAATAAGATTTTGTTGCAGTCTGGAAAGTCTCTCACACTCTATCCACCTATGCCACCACCTCAGCAAGAATGGGAAAATTTACAAGATAATTATCTTCTTTGGGAGCAAAGAAATTATGATCATGACAGACTTGCTGAAGTAGTGACTGAGCATCTGCAACTCTTTAACCAGGAACAAAGGGCTGTTTTTGATGATGTTATGACCTCTGTCAACAATAATGAAGGAAGAACACTGTTTATTCACAGTGCTGGGGGAGGTGGAAAGACATTTGTGTGTAATACCATTGCAGCTGCAGTTAGAGCACAGAACAAGGTTGCTCTATGTGTTGCTTCATCAGGAATAGCTTCTCTTTTGCTGGAGGGTGGGCGCACTGCACACTCACAATTCAAGATTCCTATTCCAATATTCAGGGATTCTTTCTGTAACATCCCTCGACATTCTAATCTCCATGAAGTCCTTTCAGAAACTGGAATTATAATCTGGGATGAGGTACCAATGCAACACAAGGATGCAGTAAATGCACTTGATCACACTTTGCAGGATATCTTAAACATTAACAGGCCATTTGGTGGTATTACTGTGCTTTTTGGTGGTGACTTCTGTCAAATATTACCTGTTGTTGTCAGAGGAACAAGAGCAGATATTGTTGCTGCCTCCATTAGCAGGTCTGAACTGTGGCCACAGATTAAAGTCCATAAGCTTCAACAGAATATGAGATTGGACAGAACTCCTGAGAGTGACCAATTTGCTCAATGGCTACTAAGAGTGGGTGCAGGGACTGACATTGATAATGATGGAAAAGTTTCACTTCCAGCCAATATGTCCTGTGGTGATGATGTGGCCTCACTTATTAATGCAACATATCCTGGACTTCATCAGCAAAATCTTACTGATCAATATTTTCTTGACTGCACTATTTTGTCCTGCAAAAATGATGATGTTGACAGTTTAAATTCTGATATTCTTGCCACATTTCCTGGAGAAGAACAAGTTCTCCTTAGTGCTGACAATGTCAACTTGGAAGATGAGGCACAGAACTATGATCCATATCCTGTTGAATTTTTAAATTCTCTGACTGCTTGTGGATTACTACTGGCAAAACTGGCCCTAAAAGAAGGCTGTCCACTTATACTACTTCGTAATTTGGATCCACCAAAAGGTCTTTGCAATGGTACACATATGATCATAATAAAAATAAGGCCCTGTGTTCTAGAATGCAAGATCATTAGTGGAGATGCCAAATATTCAGGCAAGTCAGCTTTCATTCCCACAAATGATTTTAGAACCTTCAAATGAATCATTACCAGTAAAACTTTGACACAGACAGTTTCCTGTTCATCTTGCATTTTTAATGACAGTAAATAAATCTCAAGGACAATCTGTCAAACATGTTGGACTAGACCTATGTGTTCCTGTATTTTCTCATGGACAGCTATATGTGGCTCTTTCATGCTGTACTTCTGGAAACCATATTAAAGTTCTACTACCTCATGATCAAGCAGATACACGAACCACTAATATTGTATATAAAGAAGTTTTGACTAATATTACTTAGTATGTTTATTATATTTCCTATTATTGAAATTATGCCTAATATATGTTTTGTGCAGAAACATTTTAGATTTTTCTCTGTGCTAATTTTATCAAGTTAATATAAATATTATGACTCCCTATTTATAAATTAAGCAATTCAAGACTGTGGTTGGACTAAGTTGATAAAATGAGATATCTCAGTACTCAGATTAAGAATTGTGCTGCAAAAACTGGGATTAAGAATGCATACCAGGGTGTCCAGGGGGCTTGCCCCTGGTGAGCTGTGAACATGTGCCTAAGGCCTCGGTGTTAGGAGCACTAGCAACTATCACTGTGGCTGCAGGCATGGGTTTATAGCTTTTCATAAGAAGGGATTGAAGGAGCTGAAATAATGTATCCAACAGAGTATATGAACTCTATAAATGTGTCTGGATTGCCTCTTCACAAGCTCTGTCTGAACATGCAATGTCCTGTGATGATGATGCATAACTTGAATCCAGAGGAGGGGGTTTGTAATGGAACTAGGGGAATTGTAACCCAGATAGGCAGAAGAGTGATTGAAATACAACTTATTGCAGGGGACAAACCTGGACACTTGGTTTTCATTCCTCAGATCAAACTGATGCCTTCAAATACAGAAATTCCATTCCCACTGATACAATGGCAATTTCATCTTCAATTGGGGTTTTCAATGAGCATTAACAAGGCTCAGGGACAATATCTTAAGTACACAGGGTTGGACTTCCATTCTGCTGTTTTTACTCATGGGCAATTTTATGTGACTATCTCACAAGCAACATCTGTACATAGAATCAAGGCAATGTGTGATACCTCATCACCTGAATTTATAACAAAACCAGTGAATATCAGGAAGTATTTAATAAAGAGATGTAATAGTAGTAGTTGTTGTTGTTGTATTAGAACTATGATTTGAACAAACTGAAACCTCTTAGACTCAGTCTGGAGGCTCATTAAACCTAAGCTTCTCCTAGAAAGAGACTTAGCAACTTGACAGCTTTCCTTAGTCATGGGAAACATGTCTTGTATTATACTGTAATGGTGCTAGTAACTCTGGGATCGGAATATATATATAGCGGATTATTTGATGCGAGTGAGGACTAAGAAGTCCAACGGGGTGCGAACCTGTAGGTAGAACACTAATAACTCGATAATAAATATGTCGGATATTCTTGAAGTGCACATGAGGAACCGAGGGTGGGTGAAACGAGCGTCGTTTATATGAAAGCAGCAGTGGGACAAAGGTTGTCCTTAGTCAACGGTGACAAGCGACGTGAGCAGGAACGGTTAGCGAAGTTGAGACAGTTCTCGGAAACTTGGGGTGTGCGTATCTAGTTTGTGAGGAAATCTGCGTGTGATTAACTGTCTCCCTAGCTACAAAGATAGGTTTCTTTTATAGCTAAGTAGTAGGAATTTTTCTGGGGTGAGGAAAATTTGTAAGAAAATTTATAGGTAAGGGGAAATAATATGAGGAAGGCTAGGAAAATGATTTAATCAAAAAAAAGAGAGGCGGCAAGGTGCGGAAGCAGGGCCAAGGCTATGTCTGTTTTAATTTGAGGTGCGCTGCTCGATTGAGGATCTGCTTGTTTAGCCAGGTTTGATCGGGTGGGTGATCTGTATTCCATGAGCTCGTATCGTTGTTCACGTCTGTCTGTGATAGCTAGGGTCGGTACAGAGGCCCTTTCTGTGGAATCGGGGTGCAGGCAGACTGGGCACTTTACATCACCCAAGGACTTGAATACTGACTGTCCCAGTGAGTCACCGAAATCTCGAGAAAGCGGAATGACCAAAGGTCTGAATGAGGGGGGGAGCAGGTGACGACATGGGGGAAGCAATATAAAAGTCGGGGCAAAGGGTGGGAGGCGGAAACAAACACACGACTGAGACATCATGCCCCAGATTTACTTGTCCCACGGAGAGCTGAAGCTGGCAGCACAACTGCAGGTACGCCAGTGGTACGAGGACCAGGGAACGCTGGTTCTGCTTGGCACGAACATATTGGGTTCTCCTCGCATGAGGACCCAGGACAGCGTCAGTCATTACCTGTGCACCCTGGTGAGCCCACTTCAAGACTTAAAGGAGGCTGCTGACAAGAAGTAGGAGGAGGCAGCCGCTGTGAAGATGCTCGCCACTCGATACAGCATGACCAACTTTGCCATGACAGGTGAAGCCCGCCTGGTATACAAGAATTTACAGGGGCTCATGGCGCAGATCACCAGCGCCAGTAGCTACAACTTCTTCGTCACCCAGGGGAAGCAGGTGTATCCTGAGGTCTTCGAGGATGAAGCAGTGCTCCAGGCACTACCAGTTTGTGACCCAGCAATGTGGCCATGGGAGGTGCACCAGCCGGTATTTGCAGCAACAAACCATCCGGGCAACACCATTATGAGCGGGCCAGCAGCGCCTGATGCCAAAGAGGAGGAGATCCCAATCCTGGAGATGCTGATGGAGGAGCCGGGGGCAGGGGAGATGGGAGAGGAGCAGGCTAGGGCATCAACAAGGAGGAGAAGAGGCTAGGAGGAGAATATGAGATGAAACAGAGGGGGGGAGGAATTGAGACGAGAAATAGAGACTAGGTGTCGCTGCACGCGGTGTTTTGTATTTTGACAAGTTTATAGATATATTCATTGAGCATCGTCCCTGGGCACCTCGTGCGTGAGCAGCTCGAGTTCGGCATCGGAGAGGTCCACAAGACTGGTGACAGGGATCTGACGCATGTCACGTGGGTGGTAGGGGTAGAGGCGGAAGGCGGCAAAGCGAAGCTTAGAGAGTGTGCCATCAAGTTTGCCCAGGATGTAAGAGCCGCCCTTAGTGCGACAAATCACAACCATGGGCCCAAGGTACCGTGGCTTGGTTTTACGGCTGAGATCTGTTGCGATATGTGAGTTTCGAACCAGAACAAGGGATCCAGGTGTGAAATCAAAATTGTGAATTGTACAAGCAAAGGTCTGTTCAAAGTGCCGAATTGAGTCATAGCAGGACTTGAGCACTCGGGCATGGATGCGCGCAAGGTCCTGTGGCCGTTTCTGGAGCTGTATGGCCCGTCATGCAATGAGGTCTTCGGTAGAAACAAGCTGGTCAATTGGAGGTGCAAGGTAGGTGGCTTTGACTAGGTCGAAAGGGAGGAGAGGTTCAGTACCGTGTGCCATATAGTATGGGGAGTAACCTGTCGATGCCTGGACAGTCACTTGTTCTGCCCAGAATACGGAGGGGGCAACCGAGGGCCACTTGGAGTCGTCACCATCTGCAGCTTTTACCAAGGCTTCGCATACGTCAAAGTGCCGATGTTCCACAACCCCATTGCCCTGCGAGTTGTAGGGTGAGATCCTAATGTGAGAGATACCATATTGGCGGGCAAGGTATTCTGTGGCCTGCAGGAACGCAGGTCCATTGTCGGTAACAATCTCCTCGAGTGCACCCCAGCAACAGAGGATTTCCTCAAAGAGGAATGCACCCAAAGAGTGGCCGTTCTCCTGTCGTAGCATGCGCCATTCAGGGTAGGACGAGAGCGAGCAGTGAGCATGGACGATGTACCGGAATCCACCGGCCTTTGGCATGAACATGGTGTCGACGTATGCTTTCCGAAATAGGGCGGCAGGGGTAGGCACCGTAGGTGGAATGTGGATCTTGTGGAGGAGGCGGACCTGGCACTCATGGCAGGTGCATACAAACCATTTCACGTCATTTTCAAGGTGCGGCCACCAAAATCGCTCAAGGAGGCATGTGCAAACTGTAAAGATGCCCTTGTGGCCAAGGTCATCGTGGGCCTGCATAATGAGGCCCAGGCGCTTGGAGGAAGGGATCACAAGCTTGTGCTTCCCCTGCCGGTCCTTCTGCCACAGTTTGTCATCGCGGAGAAAAAATTCAATAGCCCGCTTGATGAAGCGGGCATACACACGATTGTCCAAACCCGGCGGGCGCTGCTGGTCTTGGAGGAAGTGCTCGACAAGGGCAAGCTGGCGGTCCTGAGCCTCAGCTTTGTCGCTACAAGGAATAACACCCATGTTACTGGAAATAGAGTTGACCAGAGCTTGCACTGAGCATTGGGGAGCAAAGGCTGGGGGCAGACATGGAAACCCAGGAAGGTCGAGGTAGGGGAACATATTTGGCTGTGACATGAGTGTGTGCCCCCAGTTGAGGAATACCACAGAGAATGTTTTTGTGCTGTCAATCCATTCCTCATAGTCCTTGAAGATGTCAGGGTCCTCTGGAGCCCAAGCATGGCAAGAGAGTCCATCGGGTGCAGTGTGATCGCGTGCAGGGATATGTTTCAGTTTGAAATCAAAAAGCAGAATGCCAGCAATCCACCTGTTTATTGTTGCACTTGGCATGTAATCAGGATTATTGATCATACCCTTGATGTACTTTGCATCGACCTCAACAGAGAGGTTTGGGACACCTATAATATAAATGTGTACGTCTTTGAGAGAGCAGAAGAGACCGAACAACTCTAGTTTAGCCTGTGAATAATGCTGCTCCACCTCGGAGAACGTAATGGAACCGAAACGATTGGGGTAATGCACCCCATCCATCCCTATCTGGGAGAGCACGTAGCTGACTGCCATCCACGAGGAGTCAATGGGAAGGATGACTTCTCGTTCGGAATGGTAATCAATAGCACGGATAGCAGGGCAGGATTGGGCAAGCCGTTTAAGGCTTTCCATAGCGAGAAGCTGCTCCGATCCGAACTCGAAGTCGACATCGTTCTTGGTGAGCGAGACCAGTGGCTTTGTATGCATAGCATAATTGTTAATGAATGTGCGAATAGTCCCCATAGTACCAAGGAAACTGCGAACGCCAGTGAGGTTCTTAGGCACAGGCCAGTCAATTATTTTTTGTATCCGAGATTCATCTGGAAAGTGGCCGTCGTATGTGCACAAATGTCCAACAATAACTGCCTTTGGTGCACAGTACACTGACTTTGCTGCAGAGAATGTGCCCCCTGCATGCTTGACCCGTTGTAAGACTCTGTTAACATTGTTAAGATGTTCCCAAACGAACCGGCATATTCCCATGTTCCTAGGAATCCGCTCAAAGTCGCCACCAGGGAGTTCATATTGTGTTGCAGGGCCCTTGATAGGGACGTCATCAACAAAAGGTACCGTCACATGTGGAATTTCATCCCGTAGGAGGAAGGTGAGGTCCCCATGCTGGATCTGCATCGAGTTGGTGTACCCCATCGGAATGGATGTGAGGCAGAGAGTCCCAAGCAGTGTTTGGAACGTGGTCAGGTCCCGGGATTGGACAGCAAGACCTCGTTGGTCAAACCCTACAAATAGGTCAAAAACCCCATAGCAGCCTCGCCCGCCAAAGGATTCGGCATATGGCTCAACCATCGGGGGAAGAGCACTGTCTTTAATTGAGACAGCATTGAGTGGCTGGAGGTTGTGAACCAGCTGGAGTGATTTCCCGTCTTTCTTGAGCACACAGAACCAGCGCAAGCGGTAGGATGAGTTCGAGGCCTCATAGATGCCTGCAGCCATTTTGTCTTTGAGAATCTGAACAATGCAATCGAACATACCGGGGGGGATGGGTATAGTTCGTAAGACCCAGGGAACATGTTCTATAGTAGGGATGACCACGGGGTCGAAGTATTCAGAGGAGAACTTCCCTTTTTCATCCTCAGTCCAGGCAAATGCCCGTTCTTGTAGGTAGATGAGGTGGTGTACGAGGGCAACTTCAGCTGGCAATAGGAATCCATCAGGGTTTACATTGTTAGCCTCATATCGCGCCTGGGTGTAGCGTACTCCTGGTGAAAACGGTGGAGCGTGGGTGGGAAGTACTGGTAAGTCAATGAGGGGATCAGAAGGTATACGTCGGACGATGCGGAAATCTTCAGGGAGTGTGGTAGCGACTGGTTTGACACGATCAGCCACTTTTTTGTATGCGAGGGTTATAACACCTGAAGTTGAAGGTGCCATGGGAGTAAGAGAGATATCAAATAGGGCATGAAGTATGTGAATGGGATCAAAGTGTGCACTGGTAACAGCTAATGGGGCCACCATGAAGGGGGTAAGGCACGAGAAGGATCGGTTAGGGATTGCATATTCAGGAGCAGGAGATAAAGAATCAAGGTGCTTATATAATGGCTGAGGAGGGATCCCTGCTGGGTATCCTGTGCAAGTGGCAGAGCTGGGTGGTAAGCCTATAGCTGGGAAGGTAAGTGTGTCTCCTCGAGTGTGCGTCGATTCATCGACTAGTGAAAATCTGGGCAGTTAGCCGGAGCGGTCTTTCGTGTCTTAGGTTTGCAAGGGCAAGTCGGGACAGTGAACATAGCTTCTGTATTCGGGTCCAGGAAGACAAGCTGTGCATTGCCATTAGAGAAGTGTTTGACCACTGCTTGGGTCAAAGTATGGAACGGCCGCCCAAGCAACATATCGTAGGATGCGTTCTGGACTACCTGTACCTGTAGGTACATGTCACAGCCACCGATCGAGATCTTGAGATTATGCAGCAAGCCAATCGTCTGGTTTTCCGATTGGTTAGCTGACTCCATCACCATCACCAAATAGGAGCATGCAGGCAGGCCAGACCTCTCCCAAATGTCTCGCTGCACCGCAATTATTTGGGATCCATCATCGAGTGTGGCCTCTATAGTTTCTCCTCCCTCCATGACGATGTCAACTGCACGAAGGTCCTCTGCATGGTTTGCCACAATGAGGCCCTCTCGAGGGGGGGGAAGTGCTGCCAAGAAGGTTTCAACCCCAGGAACTGAGACTGCGTTTTAGAACGCCGCGGCTCCTGGCGTGGTAGGGATGCACTTTGTGGTGCACTGCTCCTTGAAGTAACGCTGCATGTCTGGGGCAACAGCCAACAGTTCTCGGGTGGTGAGTGTAATATTCCCTTCCATTCCCTTCTTCATTATCTGCTTCAGAATCTTAGGGTCTTCGATAGGCGTCTCATACCGGTATGACGGTGGGACCAGCCCTGGTTGGTTACTAGACACCAGGGGTACTGAGTCCAAAGGGTGCATAGCCCGCTTAGATGGTACCTGAGGACTGGTGTCCTTTTCGATGTCAGCCAAGTGAGGAGGGGCATCTCGTGCGGCACTCCTTGTGATAGGCCCCATACGGTCGGGTTTTCCCTTGTCACCCATGCGGAGTCGAGTGTCGTTGATCTTCTTCTGCGTCTGAACAGCCAGCGTCTCTAGTTTAGCAAGCTCATCCTCATCCGGTATCATCAAGAGCTTCTGATACGGACCCGGTGCGTCTTCATCTTCCACTTCCTCGATAGTAGCTGATTTGAAAGTGTTGGTTAGTGTGGGTTTCACCCAGCTGTATTCGGTTCCAACGGACATGGCCGACACAGCCATCATGTTTGCAGAAGCCATTGCTCAAGGTGCTTGGTTTGCAGCAAACCAATTGTCGATGTGTTCACGGATATTCTGGCCGCTTGCAGTATGCGAGGTAACTTTCATGTCATTGGGGAGTATGATTTGGTTCTCAGCATTTCTTTTACAGAGTCGTTGCTTCATATAGTCTGCTGCTACCCTGCACGAGCTATGGAAGTGGTTGGGGTCTGAACAGAATGCACAGTTGGTGTTGCGTGGAAATGTGGTACGTATAGTTGGTCCATCATTTCCTGCCATCGAATTTCCTGACAAATTAAGATGTTTCAGGACTTTAACAGCTAACGTTTCTGCAAGTGCATCAGACTGGAAGAATTTTGACAAGTTCGTGGTGTCGAAGACTTCCCGCTTAACTATCAGCTTGGGACTAGTTTTGAAAGGTGGGAAGTCTGTGGAAGTTGCAGCAGCTGGCATCGCTTCGCTGCTGTTGTGTGAGAGGATGAAGAGCGTGGCCTTGCGTATGGATTCCATTTCCCATGGGTCATTGGGGTGGTGGCTCGGGTCTTGCATCCATAGCTGGTTACGTAGGTCATTTCTGAAGGTTATGTCAAAGCCGCGGATGAACTGGTTGCTGATTTCTCGATCCGATAGGCAGTTTTGGGCCTTCAGGAAGTTGGATATACGCAGGAATGACCTATAGTATTCTCCAAATTGAAGCCTCGTGCGCATTGGGCTAAGGGCCTGAGTTTCGGTAAGTACCTCCAGATCAACAATGGAGTACTTCCTATCCCCATCAGCTCCAGGATAAAGTTCCTTAACATTGTTCATGAATTTGTTCCAGATGCCACCTGATGCCAATGACACGTTTTTCCAAAGATCATAGGCATCCATAGGCGCATAACGGAGTGTCCATTCGATTTGCTCCTGTGGGCCTAGGCCGCAGCTTGTTGCGAGCTGCTCTACGTCATCAAAGAAACGCAGCAGGGATTCTGGCTGCCTGTCGAATTTAGGTGCAGAATGATGGTTGCGCGGGGGCATCCGTGGGGTCAAGGATTGGTGAGACATCGTAGTTTTTGGGTTTGGAAAGAGCGTGCAGGGAACGAGTGGGATGCCGGTGAGCTGATTCCACGATGCTGGGCGAAGAGGTGCGAGAAGTGGTGAGTGGAGTGGTGACTCGTCGTCCGATACTGGTAATGGGGTCAAGAATGGGTCGGGGGTGAAGGATGGCGGCGAGATGGGGAGGTTCAGTGGGGGGGTTGAGGGAGTATTCACCACTAGGGAGGTGTCAAGATGCTCGAACGAGGAGTCAGAAACAGCTGAGGACGCCGTGATTGAGAAGAATGCGAAGGGTGGCGAGGTATGTGGGAGGAAGCTTCGATCTGAGGATGTCGGCGAGCACAGATGGTTAAGGTCGAGGGACGAGTCAGAACCTATGGTGCAGTATTTGAGGCGAAGGCTCCCCTTTTTGGTACGTGCTAGGAGTGCTTTTAGTGTTCAAGAAAGTAGGTTATAATCCCCTCGCAGTGGGCTCCAGTTGTAACAGTGCTAGTAACTCCGGGATCGGAATATATATATAGTGGATTATTTGATGCGAGTGAGGACTAAGAAGTCCAACGGGGTGCGAACCTGTAGGTAGAACACTAATAACTCGATAATAAATATGTCAGATATTCTTGAAGTGCATGTGAGGAACCGAGGGTGGGCGAAACGAGCATCGTTTATACGAAAGCAGCGGTGGGACAAAGGTTGTCCTTAGTCAACGGTGACAAGCAACGTGAGCAGGAACAGTTAGCGAAGTTGAGACGGTTCTCGGAAACTTGGGGTGTGCATATCTAGTTTGTGAGGAAATCTGCGTGCGATTAACTGTCTCCCTAGCTACGAACATAGGTTTCTTTTATAGCTAAGTAGTAGGAATTTTTCTGGGGTGAGGAAAATTTGTAAGAAAATTTATAGGTAAGGGGAAATTGTTGGAATAATGGGCGCTCGTTTGCAAGCGTTTCGCGATGCACTGCATTTCGCATATTTACATTTTCCTTTTAGTTTACATTTCTGTGGCTTTCCATTAAATA
>JASFDH010001840.1:0-13040 GCA_036937195.1 Nidularia pulvinata
GCAAACAGGTCGAGGACAAGTTCTCGCCATACGCTAAGGAGACTCTGGCGAAGCTCATTAAATTCCTCGAGGTACGCAACCATCAGTCTAATAAACCGCTCTGTCGCTGATGTAACAACACAGGATGAAATCCTCCCTGCAGTAAATGTCGCGCATGCACAAATACCAACTGACCCAGCTACGCGGTGGAAGACGGTCATCCCCATCGTTGCTGAGCTCAAGGAGAAGGCAAAGAAGCTGGGCCTCTGGAATCTCTTCCTCAGCAAGGCGCACTACCCAGAGTTTGGTGTCCCTCTCACTAACCTGGAGGTACGAACACCTTTGTCATACCCGTCTTCCACATCCTCACTTCAATGTTCAACAATAGTATGCTGTCATGGCCGAAATTCTCGGTCGAGCTGGGCACATTGGGCCCGAGTCTGTAAATTGTTCTGCCCCGGATACCGGCAACATGGGTAAGCGTATCGTATACTATGATATTTGCGCGTTCTGAACGCTCTTTAGAGGTGCTGGCGCGCTATGGCTCCCCGGCCCAGCAGAAGAAGTGGCTCGTTCCCTTGTTGAATGGTGAAATTCGCTCCGCATTTGCTATGACGGAGAAAAATGGTATTTCGCCCACCTAAGAACCAATGACTGGACCTAATCCCATTTTGTAGTCGCTTCCTCCGATGCTACCAACATCCGCACATCAATCAGACGCGAGGGTGACGAGATTGTCATCAACGGCCACAAATGGTGTGTACGCACGCTATGAGCAACCAGCACACACCTAACAGCGAGTCTACAGGTGGATCAGCGGCGCAGGAGACCCCCGAACCAAGCTCCATCTTGTACTCGGCAAGAGCGACCCGGGGAACAAGAGCGCCTACAACCAGCAAAGCATCGTCATTGTCCCCGCCAACGCGCCTGGAGTGAAGATCATCCGCCCTATGCACGTCTACGGATACGACGACGCGCCGGAAGGACATTGCGAGATTATCTACGAGAACGTTCGCGTCCCCCTGGACAATCTCGTCCTAGGGTGGGGTAAGGGCTTCGAGATCATCCAGGGGCGTCTTGGGTGTGTTCATTGCCGCTTGGTGTTAAAGTTTTTTCTTTCTAACTCTTGAATGGAGCCCTGGGCGCATCCACCACTGCATGCGCAGCATCGGCGCTGCCCAAGCGTCTTTGGACCTCATGCTTCAGCGCGTCACCGATCCTTCGCGTAAAACTTTCGGGAAATACCTTTATGAGCACGGTAAACTACAAAAGATATCCTGCTCATAGAAGTATTTGAGTGCTGACTACGTTACATAGGAACTGTCGTTGCTGATATCGCAAAGTCCCGTGCCGAAATTGAGGCTGGCAGGTTACTGGTGTTGAGCGCTGCGCTGCAGGTGAATTCTTTTTAACTGCGATACTTCCGTAGACTAATTTAACCCCCAGATCGACAAGTACAAGGCTAAGGGAGCATTGAAAGAGATTGGCATTGCCAAAGTATGTCATGCGTACTGGAAATAGTACCGCACCTGACGCATCCTTCTTCCTCGATAGTTCGTTGTGCCTTCCATGGCTCTTGCCGTCATCGATCGTGCAATCCAGTCCTTCGGCGCAGAAGGTGTCTCGCAAGACACTGAACTCGCCGGACGATGGGCTGGACTCCGAACGCTCCGTATTGCTGATGTACGCCCATTCCTTTCTTTCCATCCTTCTCTTTCTAACAACGAAATTCTACCAGGGACCCGATGCTGTTCGTATACCTACTTTCCAATATCACCAAGGTGCTGAATCTTCTTTCATACTAGGTCCACATCCAACAAGTCGGGCAGCGAGAGCTGAAGCGCGTCCCGGCGCTCGTGAAAAAGACCGCAGAGCGCAAGAGCAAGGAGAAGCTGCTGATGGAGAAGGCTGGGCTCAAGGCACATCTGTAAATATATTATATATATATTCTGAGAAATGGAATGGATCTACACACTTTGATGACTTTTCCTTATGGTGCGAACGAGACCAAAACGAGTCGCGAGAAGCAAACGCGTGTTGACGCGTTGTTTGCTCCTGTGTGGCAGCACAATTTGCCAAGTGTCACAAGCACAATCTGGCCGAATATTATCCATTTAAATTATTCCACCATGTCCCTCCTCATCCCCCTCCCCCGGCGAATACAACACCGCCTGCGTACCGTCCTCGTGCGGAACAACTCGACCTTTGATGTCTCCAAGCCTAAAAGAAAACAGCACCTCCCCCCGGCGCAGATGCGCGCACTCATCTCCCTTTACCACCAATCCGACACCTTCATCACGCCCGAAAACCTGCTCGAGAAAATCGACGAGGCCTTTGTGCCGAACGTGATCGCGCACAAAGATCACTTTGGCGCAATGCCCAATCTGACGGACCTAACGAACCTTGTCGAGGCGCGGCGCAGCGCGCCAAAAATGGCAGTGTGGGACGCGGCGGGCTTCGACGCACTGTCGCGCAGTGCGTCGCAGTTCAGGAAGTGGAGCGACGTCGACACGCCACGCGAGCTGAAGGTCATTGAGGCACTGTATGGCGTAGATGCGACACATCCGTCGGCAAGGCTGCCTGGGCTGGAGGTGCTGGAGGACGAGGCGGAAAATATCGCGCGGCAGATAGCGGAGGATCAGGTGCACCTGGAGGACCGGCTGAGCCTTGCAGATGAGGAAGTGTTTTTGGAGGAGGAGGGACAGGTGATACAGGAAGAGATACAGATGATGAAGGAGGAAGCGGATGCTGTGCGTATGCAACTGACGGAGGATATGCAAACGGCAGAGGGTATG
Organism: Nidularia pulvinata; assembly: GCA_036937195.1. NCBI lineage: Eukaryota > Fungi > Basidiomycota > Agaricomycetes > Agaricales > Nidulariaceae > Nidularia > Nidularia pulvinata. The sequence continues at coordinate 2,775 of JASFDH010001840.1, forward strand.
TCTCTTGGTGAGGAATCACTGGAGCCTGCAGAACCGCCAGCAAAGAGACGGCCATAACGGTGCGCCAACTATCCGTTACCTAGTTATTTTTCTGACTCTTGATATGTCCCAGGCCTCATTACTCGCGCACCAGTGGGGGTTATCGCGCACCCCATGCCGTCGTACGACATAGACTCCGATGTATATTGTCTAGGTTGGACAAAGCAAACACTATAGAATCTATAATAGTACCCATATGATGGTAATTGGTTCCAAATTAGCACATCTAATCCGCTAGGCAAATTCTCCCTGCATGGGATGGCAGGAAATTTCCATCTTGGCCCATTGGAAGCATCTTTAACTGGCGTGTTTACATAATTTTGACAGTAGCTGCGAGTGGGATAACCTCGAACACTTACTCAGCGTATGGCGGGACAGGATGGATTTTACAGATGGGCCAACATCCGAAATCAGCACGACTTGTGAAGGTGAATTTGGAGTTCACAGGTGACCAGACCGAATGGCGAAACAATGAGCAAGAGGTCCGCGTATGGGACATTTAAGCAAGGAATCGACGTCGGCTGCGTCAGCGTCGAGGAAATCCTGTGTGCGGAAGCTTCGAAGAATGTCAAATGACGACCGAGCATCTATAGGAGATCGGTAAACGGGACCGATGCGTGACAAGATTTCATCATAGGCATGAATACGGAGGTGAGACGCCGAGGGGCCGGAGCAAAGAATGAGGTGATGTTATTGCTAATACCAGAAGGCGTCCGATGAGCACGACTTCACTAGCTGTATTACAAGCACTTGTAAAGGATGTAAAATCTCATATGTATGGCCTACACTATGTATAAGCACCACCCATGCTACCTGGCCGATGGCCGTGGCCAGTTCATTAATACAGAAGAGAGGAAGCTATGGATGGTTATGTAGGAGGAGGCTGAAGAATGGAGAGTGGGGTCGCCATGGAGCAGAAGCAGCTCCGCAGAGGAAGGAACATGAAAAATGGTACGATGATGTCCTGCAGGGGGAACGAGGGCGACGGCGGCGGTCGAGAAGGTGTCGAGCCTCGAGGTCGCGGCGGTGGCAGTGGGGTTATCCTATTTTTTACGTAATTTTAAGAACGGGATCTTATCTGATAACCGTCGCGTAATAGCGGTCGGTACCATGAATGCTCCATTTTCCCCTCTCGCTTCCCCGCCACCACTACATCACCATGTACAGCTTCAGAAAGCTGCATGCCATCGTCACAGGCGCCGCCAACGATACCGACCAGCTCTGTGGCCAACTGAAGGCCAACGCAGTCCCTGTCTCTGCCGCGGACTGCAGGTCGTGCTCTGATCCCTGTGACCTAGGTATTGACGCCCGCCACAAAGTTATCTGATAACCACTCACCTTTCGAGCTCGACACAGGACACGAAGGGTACCCCAGCCGCTTCGATGTCGACTGGGACACCCAAATGCTCGGCTCAGTCAAGCCCTACCATCGCCAGGTACATGGCACGTCCCCACTTCTCGACCACTGCTGACTCCACCCTACCCAGATCGTCATTTCCACAGGCAAGTCAGACTGGGAGCGCGACATCGCAGACGCCAAGGGCTCCCTCGCCGCCCACATGCTCGAACTCACCAAAGACGCCACCCCTCGCCCCCCCAAGGCCGCCTCCTCACCCGCAGTGTCCAACACCACCAAGCCCGCTGTCCGCCCCGTCAACGGCCTCTTCCGCACCTCCGATTCCACAAAGACCTCCGTGCTGAATGGCAGCCATCGCACGCTCTGCGACGAGCACGAAAACGAGACCGTGCTCGTCTTTCCCGACTTCAAGGTCGTCACCGAGGTGCACCGTTCCCTCGAGGGCGCTCATGATCTCTGGGCTAGCGCCGTGGATCCGTCCGTGGGCAAGGATGGTGCCTTCCTAGAAAAGTCCCCGCTCAAGACGTGGGTCCTCCCGTATTCCTGTGTCATCCTGCTGTGTGAGCGCGTCCGATGCCCCATCCATGGCTCTGAGTAATTCACGCGCGTCCACAGGCTCGCACAGGAAGAGGGACAACCGGTGTGGGATTGCTGCCCCAAAATTAGAACATGGTAGGCGCCGACTTCCCACCCCGTATTCGGCTGTTTAAGCCTAAAGCCAACTTCAAACAGCCTTCATCCAATCACTTGAAAGCCAAGGCTGGGACGCCGACACGCAGGTCGAGAGCCCCTCACTGACGATGGGCTCGCCGCTAGAAGACCTGCAGATGACCCCGGAAGAACTAGACGAGACGGTTAATACCCAGCTCAAAGAGAGCCAGGACGCGAAGCGCGCACTAATCATCAAGACTTCACATATCGGCGGGCACAAATACGCCGGGAACTGTATCGTGAGTATCCAACTATCCCCTTCCCGATTCCCGGGACTAAGTAATGCACCGGCAGATATACACGCCCTCCGGATCTGGCGTCTGGTACGGGCGTGTGACACCGCACGACGTGGAATCTATAGTCATCAATACCATTATCAAAGGTCTCGTCCTCCCTCCTCTCCTGCGCGGCGGCCTGAACCTCTCACGACCCAACTGCCAAACCCTCAACGACTGGTAACCCCACACCCGCTCCCTGCTTCTTATACACTCGCGCTTTCTTTTCAGGTATCCTTATTTTGATTTTTTGCTTTCCGTAGATAGATTCTATACATATCCCTGCCTAGCCATCCTACTTAATCGGCAAAATACGCATATTTTGGGCCTTTGTTATGATTATTATAAAAGTATGTAATATACATAGAGGCACGTGAAGAAGCCAGAAAAAAAATACATGAACACCACTGCGCCAATGCAAGGGGACATGGGTAAGAAATAGACATGTGACAAAAGAAGGTAAAAGGTCCATGGTGGGAGGTACATGTTAAAACATACACGGGTGAGAATATTATACGTATGTCGCGGGCTACAAGGAGCATTCCAAGAGGTGAAGATCCGGGTGGAGATGACAGAGATAGTCCATAGAGAGAGCGATGTAATGTAAGAGACAAGAGGGGGCGCGAACGTACCACATCCACGCAGGGACAAGCAACCGGAAGCACAAACCCACGAATGGCGCGCTCACGACATATCATCATCCATCGAGCTGAACCCCAGCCCCTTCCGGCGCATATTCGCATACCGCCCCGCGCTCTTCTCAAAATCCTCAAACTCGTCCTCCGTCGTCACCTCGGGCGTCTCCTCATCCTCCACCGCCTCCTCGTCCCTCTGGTCCTTCTTCCCTAGCGCGCTCACCATCGGCGCGACCATGCTCTCCCCGCCCGAGTACGTGAACCCGCGGAAGTTCTCCTGCACGCTGTTCGTCAAGGGCGTCCCCGCCGGCTCCTTCTTCTTCTTCTTTGGCTGGATCTGGATGCCCTGCGACTTGGACCCATTCGCCCCGAACGAGGACGAGGACGAGTTGCCGTTCGTTAATGGGCTCAAGTGGCCCCCAAATGGACTAGTCGGCTTCGACAGGGACGAACGCTCGCTCCCCAGCGGGCCGTTCGGCGTGTGCACGAACCCATTCCCACCAATACTCTGCGACACCCACGCCTCCGATGGATCATCATCGTCCATATCGATATCCGCAACCCCGACGTCGCGTATATCCGCGGACGTGAACTCGGGGTCGAAGTTGTTCGTCGACTCGTCGGACTCGACAACGGGCTTGAACGGCGGGGTAACCTGCTTAAGGGACAGCGCTACCCAGTCGATGTTCTTGAAGAATGGGTGCTCCTTCAGCTCGGCGGCGTCGCGCTGTGCGCCGAGACGGTGTTTCGGATTCCGATTAAGAAGCTGTTGATGGGAAGAAGCAAGAGAAGCGATCAGTATCGTCAAGGCTAAAACTCTGAACGGACAGGGAAGCGCAGCCCAACTCACCCCCTTGACAAATTGCTTCCCATCCTCATTAATCACCCCCTTGGGAAACCGTATCTTGCCAAAACATATATTCTTATACATCTGCTGCGTATCCTCGGCATAGAACGGGCTCCACCCGCAGCACATCTCGAACAGCAGCACGCCGAGGGACCAGAAGTCAACGATCTTGGAGTAGCCTTGTTCGTCGAGGAGGATCTCGGGTGCGAGGTACTCGGTCGTGCCGCAGAACGTCGTCGTGAGCTCGTCTGGCCGCAGATCGGCTTTGGAGAGACCAAAGTCACAGAGCGCAACGTGCCCCGTCGCATCGAGGAGGATATTTTCGGGCTTGAGGTCCCTAGGCGGGTGTCAGCGAAGGTGTAATGCCAAAGCCAAACCACACACCTGTATACGATATTGTACTTGTGCAAGTGCTCTAATGCCAAGATCAACTCGGCAATATAAAACCTTGCCCTCTCCTCGCTGAACCGTGTTTCTCTTTGCAAATGCCAAAACAGCTCGCCTCCACTCTTAAAGTCCGTCACCAGATACAGATCTGTGTCGGTCTGGAAGCTGAACTTGAGGCCGACGAGGAACGGACTCTCGAGGGAGCGCTGGAGGATCTTGCGCTCGCCAATAGTGTGCGCGACCTCCTTCTTCGCGACGATCTCCTTCTTGGAAAGGACCTTCATCGCGTAGATGCGCTTCGTGTCCTTCTTGCGCACCTGGAAGACCTTGCCGAAGGTGCCGCGCCCGATGAGCTTGAGGAACTCAAAGTCGCGTGGGGTGAGCGCGCGTTTGGTCTGACAGGGGAAGGAAGATCAGCGTTCTGGATGACGCAAGGCAGGTGATGGCCCTGGGGGAGCCGGATGGGAGACACACCTTGTACTGCTCAAACGTGATCTGGACCCGCATCTCGCCTGTGACGACCTCATCCTCGAACGGACGGAGCCTGTGGGAGTGCAGGGTCAGGATGATACCGGTGAGAGAAAAAAAAAAAAAAGACACGGAGGGGAAAAAGTCACGTACTTGTACCATTGATCGACGGTGTGGTCGTGGACAAGCACGGGCTTGACCTGGACGGTACCAAGGAAGCCCTGGTCGGAGGCGGCGCGGTCGTACACGTTGAAAGTGATGAGGGATGCCCCGGATGTGACGTCGCTAGATAAGCGGATGAGTGAGCATAGTGTACGTACGTAGATAGCGTAGTAAGCTTACAAGGAGACCTCGTGTTTCCACACCGGGTTGTGTGCTGAGAGACGGCCAAAGAGGCCAGCGGTGCCAGATGGCGGGGGGACGGTAGAGGAGGAGGCGGTGCCGAGGGAGGAGGAGGGGGACGACTCCTTGCTGCTCCTGTTGCTACGGCGTGCAGCACTGAAGGCGGATCCGATAGCGCCGAGGGCGGAGATGGCGTTGGAGGAGCCGTTGCGGGAGACGTTCACGGCGGTGCCCTTGACCTCCTTGTCGGTCTCGTCTGTGGGATCGCGAGAGACGAACTCGTTCTGCTCGAACTGAACGACGACATACGGGCGTGCATGGGTGGAGTGGACGTGGAGGGCGCGGGCTTGGATGAGCTTTACGTGGATCTGACCCTTGGAGGTGGAAGCGGGCGGGGGGGACGATGACGATGGCGCTGGGGCAGGAGCTGTAGCTGGAGAGGGTCTGTTTCCTGGGGGCGGCTGCTGCATGTTGAAGACGGGTGCATGAAGGGAGAGATGAGTAGTGGGCTGGGCGGCTGGAAAAGGGCCATTTGTGCCTAAGGGGCCGGGCGTGAGATCGGAGGTCACGGATCCGCCGAGGGCCGAAGCGCCCAAGGAGGGCGAGAAAGGGGAGGCGTGGTGGGCGAGGAGGGGATGCACGGAGGTGGGGGTGGATGGCGAGGGCGAGGAGAGGCGGTGCGAGGGAGACAGCAGGGGCAACTGGTCGAAGGGATTGCGCTCATGGTGCATGGGCTTGGGGGTGAGCTGGTCGTTGGGTGTGGAGGGCCAGAACTTGAGCATGGCGGGGGGAATGGGGGGGAGGGGGATAAGAGTGGACTGAGCAGGTATATCTATCGAAGGTATATCAAGGCCATCACTCATGTTGGAGCAGTCTACGAGATAGCACTATCGGGTATCCACAAATTTTTTACAAAACTCTCCTCTCGGGGCGATCTGCCGGTGACTCAGTTGCGGTCTAACGATGTACTGCCCTCTCTTTGCTTCAACTCTGCCGCCTTGCTCGCCAACACTGCCCGTCCCCGCGTCAGTCCCTCCAGACTCGCCCCCATGAGCAGCCCAAGCACCACCGTCCGCTGCGCCATCCTCCATGGCAGTCGGTCTATGTCGTCATATCAGCACGCTTCGCTTCTCACATATCCACCCGCACTCACACACTGCCGAGAACACACCGGCCGTCCCCACCGCCGCGCCGACGTAGCTCCCTGAGCCCCACCCCGTCCGCTGCAGGCCCTCCTCCATCCCCACCCACCCGAGCCCAACCACACCCAGCTTCCCCGCCTCCCACCCCGCCTCTTTTAGCGCCCCTAGCATCACTTTGTAGTTTTTCGTCTTGTTGTAAAAGTACCACCCCTGCACCGTCGTTGGTGGGCGGTGCACATTTTCTGCGAGGAACCGCAGCGACGCTGCCCGTCCGCCTCGCGTCAATCCAATCGCCACCCCCACTATCATCGCCGCCCCCGGCACAAGGAAGAATCGCGGAGGAATGTCTAGGCGGATCTGCCGCGGTGTTGTGGCTGCACGCTCCCCGCCATCGTCGTCGGTCGTCGTCGCTGCCATGGAAGGCTGACCCTTCTCTCAACTCCTAACCCTACCCTCGGGCTTGCATCACGTGGACACGCCGAGTCGGCGGCGAACTCCGAGCTTCTAAGCCGTCTCCAACTCTACTCTGTGGCAGTGTCTCCGCGATAGTACTACCCCGCTCCCCTCGGCGACGCTCTCTCTGCGCTGCCTGCCGATGTGCCAGGATTCAAGACCGTTTCATTCACCATTACACGCGTTTCTGCATTTTTGTTTCATCCTCAGTAATGCGGAATGTAATCGATTCGCTTGTCAGGCGGCAAGTTCCCCATACCCCAAATCAGCACACGATGCAACCCTTCTGCACGCATTATCGGCACCGCAATCCATGCAATCGCCGTCTCCGCGTAAATGTGGAATGCGCTGGACACCTGTCAGCACGGACGGACCAACATGGCAAAAATCCCGCATGCGTACAGCTGTCTTAGAACGGGCGTTTCGTCACGGAGTACCGATATTGCTTGTACCCCAAATACACCTGGATGTGCTCGGACCATCAACACGACATACTTTTTCCAGATATGCGCACCAGTGTTACGGAAGTACGTGGCGACTTCTTAGCGAACGGATATCGAGTCACAACTGCGAACGGGTTACGGAGGCAGGCAAGAAGGCACAGACGAAAAGTAAAATAACTCGCCCCTTCCATTAGACTCGGGAACAAATACTTTAGTGGAATTGGTGCGGACAAGGCTACGCGTGTACGCCGGCATTCCACGCTTCAAATCTTTCAACGTGAACAGGGTGTATGAAATTCAATCGCAGAACTGCCCCATCTACATATCTATACGCTCGGCTATTAAATGACAACGTAGACCGGTGTTCTCAATTCTCCTCCCGCCGGGACTCGCAAGTCAATCATTCAATTTGTGGCTTCTGACTTGATATATGTATTGCAACTTCAAAACGTCATACGCACGTGGATCTAAAGCTACAGGTTGCCCACACGCTGTACTCTCTAGGGCCCGTTACAACTAGGGAAATGTTGGTCCGAAGAACGGTGAAGCAGAGTGGATGCACTTATTGTGGTGGTTTGCTATGATCGTAGCAATAACTGGGGAACTTATCCTGGCAACGAGCTCTCCACAAGACGACAAGAGTAGGGTCGTCCTGGTCAGTGAGCCTATATTTATCTATTTGTTTCTTTAAATTACAGATATGGAAGGCTTCGTTTGTTGGAGTTCGGTGGTACGATGCCGTCGCCTGACCGCCACAGTCGCCTGCGCTCAACTCGCAACTGCATGTCAGGGCGCAGAAAAAAAATAGCGCACTTACAAAATACAGGGCATCCCCACATGAAATGAGAGTTTCGAAACGGTATTATTCCAAAGCACATTAACCGGCACCGATGTACACGCAGATGGTATCCATGCTGAACCCGGCGCCCGTACGGGAACACTACCCTTTACGACTCCGGGATCGCCCCGAAGAATGTAGGTCCAAGGGGATCCAAACTCCAGAGGCACCAGGGAGGCAGGTGCCTCTGATTTGTGGGCGACCGCCACCAGCTGCCGCATTTATAAATCGTTGATTTCGCGATGTACTAGGCTGGTCAATTTAATGCAAAGTTGGTATGGAGATGCGACTAAGGACACCCAGATTAAATTAACAATCCAAGTTCCCGTCTCCTCAGCGCCAATAGGTATTGCAAGTGCGGTGCGACCACCCACAGGAAATCACGGGTACGTAGTCTTCGAGTAACTTCCAGGCCGCGGATGTAACAACGTTTCTCGACCTACCGGCAGGATATAGCTCCTGGGTCATAAGGCAGGATCCCATGATAGCTGTCATCATTTCAGCAAAAGCCGCGGAATATTGAAGGATGAGTCTAGAAAATAGCGAGACTGTAAGAGGAGCACTGAAATAGCTTGCGACGGGCATTAACGGAAAAGCCAACCACGAGATCGAGATGCATAAAGAACCTGCTAATGAACTAAGCGACGAATTTAAGTTCATGTTAAAAAAATTGTTTGTTTCAACTGACTTGCGTGAAGAAATAGCTCTCGGAATTATTTTCGTTAACGAGGTCGTCTGCATTCTGATGAGGATCCTTATCTTCCGAAAATCCTTGATGACCTTCCACAACACTAAGGGAAAAAGAACAAGTTCGAAGGCAATAACGATATCCAGTAGAAGGACACAAGCTAGGAGGTGGTCCTGAGGTGCACCTATTGATTCTAGGGAAAGATAGAATCTTCACTGAAACTAATGAATTATTGTCTGGAAATAAATGAAAGTATTATTCTGGAGTGCCTTTAATAGATTTAATTGCAGACACGATAAAAACAGCATGCTGACGAATTCAAGAGCAAATGTCGCCGCAACGGAGAATAGAAGCTTCTTCTCGTTCGATACGACGCGCAAGTGCGCAAAAAAAGAACTGCTAGTAACGCAACAAATGGGTTCCGTTGTTATTCATGTTTATATGCATTGTGGGGAAAGATTTCAGACATTGAGCCGTCCACAAGATCAGAGGGATGCAGTAGGATAACTTCGCCCAAGTGGCGATTCTTTGGAAAGAATCAGTGTTATATAGGCTGCTACAGTAATGCTAGATCGAATATACCACAATGAATATATAATTCCCTTCGACTAGTTCCTTTTCTGTTTCGGTTGGAAAGTGTGAGTAACCGGGCTGTAAATAGGGATCTACCTAGACGTATTCAATCTGAATACGATAAACGCACGGCAATAAAAGTCAATAGTTTGGCAAACAGAAGGACCATATGCTATCAGCCGCGCTTACCTCTAACTTTAAAATGAAGACTGTAATTTCACATCAAAATGTACTGCAGTGCTGACATGAAAAGGTGCTTACATTGAGAGAAACATATCATTTGGTGCTTCGTACGACTGTGACAGATTGAAGCGCTTGAGAGTCATCCGGCATATAGAACGGGTTGCAGATGTGCGAAGTACCGGAAAGCTTGAGATCGAAAAGCGAGGAACTTTGGTGAAGCCCGACGAGGGAATAGGTAGCTAGGGCCTAATATCGTCGTTCGAAGTGATTATTTATGTGCCTGCCACATTTATTTGGTACTCGGAGACTCTGCCACGATGGGTATAGATCGCGCTACAAGTAGTACTTATTGAAGGAGGCTCCCCCGGAGTTCTATGCATTTGCCTTGATATAGTTCCTGGGACGCCCCCCTGCGGGATTGTGATGTATTCAAAATTTCAGTGTTAAAACCTTGAGTCTCGGTCAAGGTCATTGAAAAAAAACAAATTCGTGAAGTTTTAACCAAGTAGTTAATTATTGTCAACACTACGTGTCGGAATTCGTCTAAAATCTGCCTATTAGAGACCAAGCATGTAGATCTATTTTAACTTACCATTTCGAAGTTTAAAGTGAACTGGAATCGAGCTAAATGCAGGAAAAACACACTGAATGTAGACATGTATCGCTGTCCTGACATGTCACACACATGATCGCTTTAAAGTTAACAGAACTCTGTGACGACTCATCATGGACCCGAGGAGAGAAGACTGCAACCATTTCATCGAGACTCGGAGAATCGTCCAGCTTATGTAATCGAACTTCAAATTGAAAACACCGCGGACGCTGCCCTATAATTTCACCGATTTAGGTTTGAATAAATAGTGAATAATATTAAAATGACTTCAC
>JASFDH010001841.1:0-13035 GCA_036937195.1 Nidularia pulvinata
ACTTAGGTTTGTGATGGCAGGGCTGGGATTCAACACCCAAGGTTCTTGCATCAGTAGTTTCCCAATTTGCTTTTTTTTGCTTGTGCAAGCATAAAAAAGCATAAAAAAGTGTGAAAGCTCCCAGTTCAAAAAGCTGCATCCCTTTCTCAAAAAAGCGATATGGAAGCTTGGCATCAGATGTATGTAATTCTAAAATTTTTTAATGAGATGTCCCTTGATCTCGTACAAATTTGTATCCATCCTGTCAACTTCGCTTTTTTTGGACCAGAAAAAAGCCCAAAAGAGGAAAAAAGCGAACAAGTAAATTGTGAACTTGCTGATGTGGGATACTACAATAGTTGATATAGGGAGGAATTTTGTATTTTGTGCTGATTTCTCACTGACACTGAAGGTTGAAAATTTATTTAAGGTACTACACAGCTGATTTCAGCTGTCCAAAGCTGTTGGTCTGGGCTGCAGCTTATGGCTTTCAAAATATGAAGCCTGAGCCATAGGCTGTTGTAGGCCTGGCATACAGCTTTCGATGGCTTAGCCTGCTGACGGCCCGGCAGAGCCGGCTTTAGGCTTTGAGCCTGAGCCAGCACATCACCAGCTCCCATCGTTTCTCTCTCCTTGCATCTATGGTCAGCAATAGCTTTCATTCCAAGCTCAGTTACGGTCATACTTGTGTAAGACCTCACAATAGGGAGCATGAATGTTTTCGAATATCTTGTCAGTGTGGAGGTATATTGTTCTATCTGCGCTGGCTCATTCTCAACTGCATTTCCTCCACTGTTTCTCCACACTCATTTGGGTGGAATGGGTGTTGCGAATGAACCGCTTAGCTGGTCTCTGGTCGATTAGCACGGTGAGCACGGCTCTATCCTTTCTTTATGCAGCAAATACTAAACCGCCTATCCTAGACTATTTGGACTTTCAAGAGTATGCTTTCCCTCAGTGTCGTGCACCGTGTCCCGACAGAAGAAACGTTCTAGAGGACCACGAGCTCGTACATCGGCTTCTTTCATCTTTCCTCCGCCGCCTTGTGTATTCTCGATCCCTTCTTTAGGTGGTACTGATCCATGAACACAATGCGTATCTACTCTTTCGCTGTAGAGTGAACCCTGAACACAACTATCTTTTTCTACACCTACTCCACCTTCAAGATTTTTTTTACATCCCATCACTAAGGTCTTCGCTGAAAGACTCTTGCTGGCAGATCACAATCGCTGACCGGACTACAAATGCAAAGCTCCGTCTTCGGTTTAGCATGGTCATTTGCACTGAAGAGATGATGGGATGCGAAAGTTAGATTACCTACCCTTTTCTCACTGCATCATTATGTTTTCGTGGTTGCGCTGCCATTCATGATGTCGCTTCTCCCTTTTGGTAACGTGGCATTGCTTGGCGGTGGCTTCTAGTGGCTTTCATTGCCGAACTATGTAGCGAATTGCTCTACACTCTTCTTGAGTTCTAATTTATAAGGATGTCATTGTATGTTCCTTTACTGTACGGATGTGCTGCAATCCGGCGTGGCCGAGATGCACCTTGCAAAGAAGTCGGAGATTTGACCGTACTGGCGATCTGTACGATATTGCAGTTCTTGTCTGGTTTAACGTGTATAAAGTGTGTGCCATCGCATACTTCATGCCTTTTGAAAGTAGAATAACGAGAACTGTGTATCAGATATACACCTCTCGCATGATGAACCAAAATCACTAAATCCCGCATTGAGCCCAAACTTCACTGACAAAATCGGCCATTATGCGCATAGTCTCTTTAGACGGATGCCTTGAAAAAGCAGTTCAATCAAATAAATTAAATTGGATGAAGGCTTCCAGGAAAACATACCCTGGAATCCAGTAGAAGTAATGCTCGGGATCTGAACACATCCCGTCAGTGGTACATCCTGAGACATCGTTACAAGTCGTGCAAGCATCGGTACTCGTATAACCAAATGCCTCAAATCCTGGGTTTGGCCCTAAAACTCCATTCCAAATAGCAGCGAAATCGACATAAGCAACGTTCAACCTCGGGGAGCCGAAGCCTGTGTGAAACTTTCCCAAGGTAGTGAAAATGGTTTCTTTAAATGCTTCCCCGGATGCTGCTACTGTTCCTCGGCCATAATCATCGAGAACCATGAACGAGCGGGCGTTGGTGGGGGGTCCTGCCAAAATTTTAATCTGATCGAGTAACACTTCAGCGGCGGCTTGCATATGATCTCCGTCGACTAAATATTAACAATTACGGCAAGTATAAGAAAAATGACCACAAATTTGCAGCAGGAGACGCACTTAAGGACGCCAGATAGTCGCTGTTATGGGATATTTAAATGAATTTCAGATTCTGCATTATAGTGTGAACGTACTTTATACCAAAGAAGATGCTATAGAGAGTGGTTTCCGGGTCAAGGTGATTCGACTGGTTCAAGAACGTTTGCACTGGAAAATGTATAATCAACATCCCAAACTCGTCAATATTATGAATAAAGACATACTCTGCCCCAAGAAGTCTACCTTCTTAGGATTGCTAGGCCACAGAGATAAATCTATACACGCTCCTGATTGCTAAGAATCTAAATTAGCGAGTGATTACAGTGTGTTTGAGGCGAAAGGGCTCACAGCATAATCTTTCAGTGTAGCGCCGATATCATTGGCTACATTCTCGATCCACGTCAAGCCATTTGTAGATCTTCCGCCCGCTTCAGGATCCGGCGGTACAACTACGGGAGGCGCGAGAGGTCCGCCATCGTCCCTTCCCCCGTCAGTGTAACTGTCCTGCAGAATATTCTGTTACAGCTAACTGAAGTATCGCTCTATATTACTCACCCCAAAAGATACTATGGTCTTGAAGTTTCTGGGATTTATTCCAGCATTTGCATCCGAGACAGATCCAGAAAACGAACCACAGCTTGGGCGCACTGCGAGGTGAATACCATCGTTACGCACTTGACGTGGAGACGGCACCATAGCATGGGCAAGGAAGAAGAGCGAAAAAATAAATGCCGTCACGAAACGCATTGCAGGAGATTTCGAGTGGGGACTATTCCTTCCCGCACACTGACGAAGTTCAAGGCCTTTATGGAAGACCTGTCACTACAACGCGGATACGATTACTTTCCCGCGCAGTAGAGCAAGCGTTTTTGGATCCTCGTGAGCCAGAGCCATGAGGTTCTTATCGAAAGAAGTGCAAACGAGAAGACTGGTCCCAGAAACGCGAGGGAGAGTAGTAAGCTGTGACAGCCAAGAAGCCTAGCTGGGAAGCACGGCATGCACAGGCTGTAAGAAAGAAGAAAGATCGCGGCGCTATAATGACGCTCACCTAGGTCCTAGATACTTGAAGAGTGGAAAATGCTTTGAGCATTGTGCGTGTATGCACCCTGCATAGAGTACAAGAGCGTCCGTTCATGAGTTAGTAAGACCGTTTGAAGCTCTGGCAGAAAGAACCGGGCTAGATCATCCACATTGTGCTCAAGTCGTTGGCGTTTCCTCACTTGCTGCCAGCTCAGGTACAGAGGTAGCCTTCTCTGGTGCGCGGCAATAATGAGAGTGTCACTTGAGGGCACTTCCGCATGGAAACTAATGCCTTCCTGGTTCATGGATGCATCAATGACAGATACAGTGGGGGTGACTCGGAGGGGAGTCGGACTCCAGTAAGGGACTGAGAAACTTGTGATCGCCGATCGGGCCGAAATCCCCGTCCAAATCGGTCCCCGAACGCTTCACAGCCCTTGGTCTCCCGCGCCGTACTTAAGTATGTCTACTGCTTTTACTCCCAGGACAAAAACGCTACTGAAGAGCGATAAAAATAAAAATGTTTTATCGTATCAGATGTAATTTATTTGAATATTGCCTGCCCAGCTGCCATTTGACGTTTTCGTGATGATAGCATTCAGTTTTCGGACCAGTTTTCGTAGTTAGCCATTGGTTAGTTGTATCGGTTTTCATTTATTCTCTCTGGTTTTCGACTGAGCCACCAACACTTCTTTAGTCTCTTGCTTCCACCTAGTGCTATTAACCAGTAATATTCGAACTTTCTATAAGAATGAGATTCACCTTTCCATCCCTCTTGTTCTTTATCATATCTCCCTCGGTCTTTGGTCCTATTCAGGCCGTCGCCACCGGTAAGGTTGGACCTGCATGGCCCAATGGTGACAATCCTGCCCTAGCGAACTTCAAGACTAGCAAAGTCTCAGCGTAGGTTTCTTCTTCAGTCCGTAAGCAATGTGCCCGATGAATTTGTTGCCCACTTTAGCATCTATACATGGAGTCCCTTTAAGCCTACTCTCAGCGACAGCCTTGGACTCGAATTCGTTCCCATGTTATAGAGTACGAGCCAAATTTTTTCCTTCGCCACGCATTTTTAGCAATACTACGCCCATACGGTACTTGGTTGCAATGAGTAGTTATTTTATGCTTTCAATCCAATGCTGTATCAATTATTAACTCAGATTTTCATTATTAGACCCAATGAGGCTCACCAATCTAATTTGAGTCCTGCCATGGCTGCCTCTCTCTGGAAACAATATATCCAAACTCTTAAGAATGAAAGCTACGCTCTTATCTCACCCGCAGTCTCCAATCCAGCCACTGGAAAGAGCTACATACAGCAGTTTTTTGCGGTGTGCAGCGGATGTACTGTTCGTACCAAATTCCTTATGTATTTATGCAGGTTTCTGACAGTTATTTTTCCCCATTTTTCGCATCACAATTCGATGGTCTTGCTCTGCATTGGTATGATACCGATGCTCAGCAGTTCATCAACTATCTAGAATCTTTTCATGTTACCTTCGTACTCCCTGTCTAGGTTATATTCTCCGATTGTAATGTTACTATTCGAATAGAGCTAATCCGTTTCACCTTATAGAGTTCCCCCGCCATTCAGTGCACGCGGGACCAGGTCAATATTTTCATGGCGACTGCCTCCAACTTTATGGACAACACCTCGTGGGCTGCGGAGTACTTTGCTGCTAATACATTGTCCGCCCTTTCAATAAGGATAATTGAAAGATGATCCTTCTTGACACAGGCCTTGTAATTGGTGGCACGGGTTCTATCTAGCTGAACACCTCCAGTGGTCTCCCAGCTGCCCTTGGTTACACATACATTAGCTCCACTTAGTTTAGATGATGCTCACGATCTCACAATACTATTCACTTGTTGCAGTTCACTTCCACCAGTGGATGGGCAGGCAAGTTGTATCGAATTTCTTATTCTGCCGATGTTAATAATTCTACTAAAACATTCCTCTAATACTACTTTATTTTTATCTGTACGTAATAAATTTCCAAGGCTGTTGTAAAGAAGGAATACAGAAATCGAAAAGCTGGGGACCCTCCAGACTTCATTTGCACAGACAATTGACGTCTATTAATATTATCAGGGCCCATCTGGTGTATTTTTGACTGACTCCTCTGGTCATCTGTTAACTACGAATGTGATTATACGCCACACAGTTTTCCCGGAAAACCCTGCAGGCTGCTTTACGCCCCCGAAATGCACTTTGTGGAAGAAATGGCAGTTAGTGGTGGGTATGCGTACCGCGCCCAAATTCGTCAACTTTACACCGAGAACTAAGTAGGCATCCAAGGACCGGAGCGTTCAGAGATGGTAAATATAGTGTTTAAGACAACAAAATTCAACACAACGAATAAATATGTATATAATTAAACCGCGCATCCGGACCATACCTCATTAACGAAGTCCGCCATGATGCGCATGGTTTCCTTTGAAGGGTGTCTGCAACCAGTCAACATTCCATAATGAATGCTATAGACTATAGTGATGATGACGATTAAACGTACCCGCTTATCCAATAGAAAAAATGCTCAGGATCTGTGCACCAACCGTTTGCATCACAATTCTGGCTGCAATCAGTACAGGCGTCTGTACTCGTATATCCAAATGCTGCAAATCCTGGGGTAGTACCTAAAACCCCACTCCATATTGGTGCAAAATCAACGTATGCAACGTTCAAGTTGAGGGATCTGTGAAGATCTCCTAGGGCGCTGAAGATCGTTTGCTTGAATGCTTCTCCAGATGCAGCAACAGTTCCTCGTCCATAGTCATCGAGAACCATGAACGAACGAGCATTCGTAGGAGGATTAGCGAGAATCTTGATCTGATTAATTAGAACTTGTGCAGCATCTTGCATGTGATCTCCGTCGACTAAAGAACATCAATGAGATGTCCACGGATATTTAAATGAAACTATTAAACTTAGGGAAGCCAAATAATCACTAGTTCATGTATCAGTGACAGTTAATGCATGAAGGAGAAGATGTAAAACGAACATACTTTATTCCGAAGAAAATGCTGTACAGGGTTGTCTGAGGATCGAGATTATTGGATTGATTCAAGAACGTTTGCACTGTTCCAACAAAATTCAGTGTTGAGGCGGTATAGCATCTAATTTGAAGCCTACTTTGCCCAAGAAAATCAACCTTCTTGGGATTACTGGGCCATAAGGAGAGGTCTATGCAAGCTCCCGATTGCTACATGTATGGTATTTAGTCAGAAATAGTGATATTCGGCACAATTCAAATAATGTAAATCCTACCGCATAGTCCATTAATGTGGCGTTAATGTCATTTGCCACGTTCTCGACCCATGTTAGTCCGTTGGTAGAACGACCGCCAGCTTCAGAGTTCGGAGGTACTAAAATCGGTGGAGCAAGAGGACCGCCGTCGTCTCTGCCGCCATCCGTATAGCTGTCCTGTGCAGCGACATCAACATACAGACGGTCAGAAAAAACCTTGAAAAAACGTACTCCGAATGATACTATAGTTTTAAAACTTTTAGGGTTTAGTCCGGCATTGATATCAGACGTGTTTCCAGAGAGAGACCCGCAGGTAGGATGCACTGCAAGATGTATGCCATCATTACGCTCTTGGCGACGAGATGGCACGCATTCCACACCGGCAAAGAGGACGGCAAATAATATAATGATGGACCACATAGAGAACGGATGGAAGAGGAACTGTTTTGCTAGAGTTCATATGTAGGGGACTTTTATACCTCTTAGTATCCCTGTTCGGCTCTTCTAAACTCCTATTTGAACAACTTCGAATATTGCTCGCATGTTTCAGCATGTCTCGCGGTACAGAGTCATGAGATTTGAACTTTGAGCTATCCAAGGCATGTCAGCTGAGACAAAGAACGATGGTATAGCATCGTACCTCCGTCCTCAGTATATATAGCTGAAGATAAGAATAATAGTTGTGCTGCAGTACTCGCGAAGTTACGAAGTACACATACGACTCCACCTAGCCTCCTATTTTCGGATGTCCTCTTCTGACGAGTTGGGTGTTATGTCTGCAAAACAGGTCGTATTGATCATTTTATGCTCTATATGCCACATGGTACCGGTACTGTCCATGGGCAAAGAAGCAACGCTACGGGACCGTCAGATCCCCAGAGACGCATCACGTGGGTAAATCATTAGACAATGCCGAAACCGTCACATTGCTTAAAACACAACTCCTTGTTTCAAAACAGGAATTGTTAGCTCGGCATATGATATTTTAATACATGCTGCTGGGACTTGACTTTATTTAATCATAACCGCCCGTCGACAAAGATGGAGGAAGAGCACTACTTCCTTTTCCACATGTTACATTAATATCGTCAGTCAAGGTAAGCTCAACTAATGAGCCACTTGTGAAGACGTCCCATTCAAGGAAGCAATTAGACTTATACGGCTTGCCATTGACAGAAACGCTCTGAGAAGAAAAAACGATTCAATACAAACAACGATAAACGCACGGCAGAATTACCTACCTGAACAAAGACACTTCCGCCTGTGCCATCGGCGGGGTTCCCCTTGAAACCATTTGCTTTTATTGTTGTTGTCGAGTTGAATGCCGGGTTGAAAAATGATATTTGAGGGAAGAAAGGTGACGAAAGAAGCACTTGTCTGGTGGCTGGCAGTGGATACATTCCAGCAAGATAGAAGGCTGCATAGCTTCCCATGGCGCCTAAATAGGAGTTCTGTTAGTATTAGATCACTTCGGAGCAGGAAGCGGTTCACCAGAGTCTAAGAAGAAACGTCAGCAGGAGAGAGATGAGTCAAATACTACCGACGCACCATCATTTCCGGGAAGCCCATTTGTAGACGTATTGAAGAATTGCGCTATCACTTGCCGTGAACGTTGGGTGCTAAGACCTGGCCGATTTGCATAGTGATACATAAAAGGCATCTGCTGAGATGGCTCATCTGTGGAGTCAAAGTAGCCCTGTGCGAGAAAATCAGCCAGTGGTCGGCAAAACGGCAAACGTGAAGGTCCAACCTGAGCAAAGATAAAATCAAGTCTCGAGATGAACTTGTCATTTCCTCCCTGGAGCTTGATCAGCTGTGCAGTATCTTGTGGTACGTACTAAAGTCTATGGATTAGAATCGTAGCAATGTGTAAAGAACGTGGGCATACTTGAGAATACTGCAAGGATAAAAGCATCAGCCTATATTGAACATGCGGGAACGATCAAACTCACAAGAATAGGAGAACCCTCATAGAAGCCATCTCGATTGGCTGCATTGAGGAAACAAGTCGCCATCTCAGGATCATGAATACTACAATGCCTTGGGTCCGTAAAATTGAAGGTGCCATTCGCGAACCTAAGCTAGATGAAGGGTCAGTAAGGAGCGATTTGACTGATATGGAAGGGGGTTACCTGCATCATACCCAAAATTCCGGGGCCGCCTGGGATGGTGATATTAGGATTCCACACATTGATGAAATTCCCGGCGCGTTTGGCGTACTAGAATTTGAACGAGTTCAGTTTCGTTACTTGAATGAATAATTTTCCTTGCCTTTTGACCATCAGCAGCCTTTCCCAGAGTTTTTGCCACTTGGGAGATAGCAAAATCATTAAAAGAATGCTGCGATAGCGTTAGATATTAGCAATAGCAGATAAGGAGTAGGGTTCTTACCTCGAGAGTACGCGAGACCTGTTTCGAGTTTGCGCCGCCAGCGTCGAACATGTCCTCCGGGATATAACCTTCGAATAAAGCCGTCAATGAAGTTCACCTCCAAAAGAGGTACCCCTTACCAAGTTGCTTCCAAATGTTGACCTGCCTCCCCTGCAGATTCCAATTCGGTGGCTGAACCTCGGCATCTGCCAGTAGTGCGTTATAAAGATCCGTCGAGGAAACATTTAGAGCAGTGGCTTGTTGAGCGAACCTAAGCGTAATGAAAAGATTAGAACACTCAAACGATGCACTACCTAGCGAACAGAGAGCTCACTTGACAAAGAATTCTCCAAGAATCGGATCGGCATCTAGAAGTGAACAATATAGCTTCCATGTCCGTCGTCAAGAGATTGTAACCTACTGCTACCGCCCTGGATAAAGTGCATCGCAGTGGCACCACGACACTCAGGGAGCCATCCTGTAGTATAAAGTTCACTAAAAGGCCTCCCATTTTATGATGCACGTTACTCAACGAACCTTCATGTTGTTGAATGTTGATCATGCCACGTACAATCCGAGAGAATGTAACTGGATCATGCAGAGACATGAGGGGGTAGAGGGTCCGATATGTATCCCACTATCAAGCCGCTCAATATGCTGCTAGCAAGAGAGAAGACAGGAGCACGTACGTTGCAATAGAACGAATCAAAGTAGGGCTCTGTGGAGTTCCACTTCGGGTTTTCGCCAGTATCTAATTAATGTTAGCTGCATTTTTGCAATAGGCTTGGAGAGCTTACAGTCTGCCGGAGAGATGTGGGTACGGTATAGCTGGAGAGCCAAATCAGCTACTGGTCTCGCCACAGCATGAGCATTGACACTCCACTCACCGAAGAGTAGAAGAGCTGAGTAGTCTCCAACGGAACTTCAGTTGTATCTACTTGAACTCTTCCCAACAAATCATTCCATTGTGCCCTGCTAGCACTGTGTACTTTCTCGAAATCGAAGTCAGGGATCTCCTCCTCGGCGTTGGTACACGCCTGGGCACTGGAGATGAAGGAAACACCAACACGGGCGAGGATCGTGGTAGGTCCACCACCAGGGGCAGGAGGGAACGTAAACAAAGCGCCGAGTTGGTCAATAAAACCTATCCGGAGTACGACTAAACTTCGTAGAGAATGGTTAAGCAATATATTCAAACATACCATAGTAAACTTGAAGGATATTGGTGGTTCCTTTTACAGGGAAGTCGGCGAGCCAAACGCCGTACTCCGTGGGCTTCTGCAGCGTGAAACCTTGTCCTTGGAAGGTAACACATGTGAATGCCTTATACCGACCTATAGATGAGTGTTGCTTCAGCATTGTTCCCGTGTCCCGCTTCAACAATCTCTTACCTGGACCGAAGCTCGCAGCGAACTCGGCGCCACCTTCGACCTTAGCAGTATCAGGATCCAGAGTCATGACGGGATTCGTACTGCTGCGCTGCCCATCGTTGGTGATGTCCACAGCGATGCGTGGGTTGGCTGTCCCAGCTGGGAATGTGTAACGATGGAGAGCTGTACGACGTGTCGATGTAAGCTCGACGCGTATCGAGTTCGACTGGTGAAGCACAATCAGAACAAGATCAACTAGTAGGACGCGTTAGACGTACAAGATTGGTAGAGAAGTAGCCTGGAGAGGCAAAATCATCCGGTAGCCCTACGAGAGCGTTAATGGGACGCATAGACTGAGATATTCCAAGACCATACCATTAGAGAGAACCTTTCTCAGTGTTTTCCGGCCGTCGATGGAGGTGGGGCACTTTTCAAACGACGAGCACTGCAAGAACGGCCATAGTTTGAAATTTGAGAGGGGAACCGCCTTCGGGACCATTAGAACCATCATGACGTCATGACGAAAGACAAAAGCTCACCCCACCAGTACCACTGTCGTGCAGCTGAGAGAAGCCAGTAGCATTGAAGCGAGGGTCACCATCATACCCAGCGTGCTATTAACAATAGGCGTCAACATGGCAGCGAAGTTATTTAGATGACGAAAGGCTTACATTGCCAGGGGAATCAGTGTCCATGCCTGTTTTTACCATGCCGTGAGGAATGGTCGCGCCTATGAGGTCGTATAAGCTCATGAATAGAATAGCTGAATCGAGAACGCAACCTACCTGGGAAAACGTGCCCTCCATTCGTTGTCCCAATGAAAGGTATAACAAAACTTGCGGGATCAGTGATTTTCGGTGACGTAGACGCGGAGCTTGGAGAGGATGCGACAATGCTACTACTTCTGATAGTAGATATGTTCTGTTAGCAACCGTTTGTTGAGGTATTTCTTTAAACCTCGGACTCACTGTGCTGCATTCTGACCCTTGACAATAAGAGCACTCTCCAACAGGAGCGCACTCAAGGCAAGCACAATGGTCCTCATGGTCGAAGATGGGCTATGGGGGCCAAAAGTGAATAGTATGATCTATGGCAAAGAAGCTGTTATATAACAAGATTTGAATGGAAATAAAGTCGGCTAACATTATTTGGAGTTCTTCGATGATTGATTGTCTGGGTCAGCTGGGGGACAGCCATGCTGGAGAGGCTGGTTTACGAGATAAAAATATCGCATTAGAGCGAGAAGCGCCGTTCAAAGCGCGTCCGTAAGTCATCACGAACAGGTCCACGCGTCAGATAGGGGGTTCTTCTCCTAGTCTTCGCTCGACCATGGATAGAGAGAAGGACCTTGCCACAGAAGTGTCATCACGTGGACGTGATTCCCCCCAATCTGGCACAAATATAGGACTTCTCTATGTCAAAAACGATGATCTGTGGGAGAGACATTAGTCAATGGACTATAAAGCATGAGAACGTTGCTACAAACTTGGCTGGTAAGTTCTTCGTGAGGGATCATCGGGTAAGCCGCCCGGAAGGGATGATGAGCTGCGTCTACCACCCAAACTTTCAGCGAATACCCGGACTTGGTACCTACGCCAAGAGGCAAGATGGAGGGTACTTCGTCGGGGGATGACAGTGAACTGTGATGACCTCAAAGCTATCGGCGAGCTTCTAGGCTAAGCTAGGGTCAAGTGACTAAAACATCGTCACGAAGCGATCAAAAACGGAAAGAGGTGCAAAGATCCACGTACTGATCATATAGGAATCACTGAACATTTGGTTGAAAATTTGGTTGACAGCTTTCAGCACGAACCATAGAGATGGAGAAACGCTTGCATGCAGGGCTCTAGGCGGAGAAACAGGAGTAATATTCGTAGCCGTTCGACAGATAGGGGTGCTTCGTGTTCGTCACGCAGATTCACACCTTCGATATGACCTCTTCAGCTCAAGGAAATCCAAACTAACTGTGCTGAAGTCAAATAAGCGGATACTCCAAAAGCCAGAGCAGCATTTGCTCACCATGATAGCATCCTTCTAAGCACTTCTATGGAGACTCTTCGAGATGCAATAGTCCGTTATTGCCCGGCGACGGCAAAGCCAAATGCTTATCCACCATAGTCCGCTGCAGTGAGGTTGCACCCTCATCTTTGATTCATGGGTTGGGTCGCCGCTGTATGTATAGCCTGATCTGCTGTGGATACCAATCTATAAAGGTTACTATAATTCAAGAGCTGAGCGTGAGAGCCAAGCTTCCTGGTAAAAGTAAAGTCGGAGGGAATGACATTATCAAGTTCAACAGATGAAGCGCTATGAGGATCGATATGTAACACTGGCAGTTGTATATAGTTGAGGTTGCGTGACGGGACTTTGACTGGAACAATCCCGATGAATGTCACATGATTCCATTTATGCATCATCTATTTGGCTGAAACCCGCTATCCAAACAACAGCTCTGTACGCTGTGCGTCTCACCAACCTTGTTTTACCACTGTACAACCGAAACTCATCCATCCGGGGGTGCAAAATGTATCCGAAACCTCTCAAGACATTTCGATCTATAAATTCGTTCTGGGTGCGATGCAATCCCTCTCCGCGGTTTCATCTTCTCGCACTTGACAAGTCGACATTGCTTAACTTTGTCCTGATTGAATCTGCTATACTTTACTCTCATCATGCTTCTTCTTGCTACACGCTATCAAATCTTGTTAAAAGCAGAGGAGTGGGAGGGAGGATGAACAAGAACAAGCAAAAGTTATGAGAAGAGGACTCTGACACTGAC
>JASFDH010001842.1:0-13035 GCA_036937195.1 Nidularia pulvinata
CCAAGAAAAGAACCCAAGAATGCAGTAGCAGCACCACTCACACCTGCAGCTTTGCCCGCCGACCTGCAGGTGTAGGGTGTGAACCTAGAGAAGACGGAGGTAAGAGGAAGAAAGGAAACGAGGGGGCGCATCGGTGGGCGTTTTTTAGTTGCCAACTAGCCACCTCGGGCGGATGCGCTATCGTTATAATCGATCGATGGATGCGGATTCTGATATAGATGTCACTATTAGATCGCGACGGGGGCTTCATCCGGGGTATTGTTGTCAATAATGCTCTTCTGGAGCGATGCTGAGATGGCAGGCTACCCTGGCATTCGGATTTTCTTCGTTGCTTTGCTGGATTCCCGGGAAGGAAGTCGGCGCGCCATATTTGGGTGATGGGTGGGAGGTGTTGGCGATCGTGATGAAGACCTGCCGCCGATCAGAGGAGAAGCGAATAATTAGCAGAACTTACCATTTTCAAGGGGAGATGGGCTTTGAGATTAGTGGGGACTCGAGAGAGTGCAGTGCGCTCAACGAACGGAAGCAAATTCCCAGCATGCGGAATCGTGCAGGAGTATGTTGTCCAAGGTCAGCCGGCCTTTACACGTTTCTTCGTGTCAGTGTAGAATAAGCAGGCGAAATCGGGAGCAACATTATGAAATGTAGATATGTCGATAAAGTTTGGGGATGGAAACCTCGTTGTTGGAATGACAGTGTTAGAAAACAAGGTTTCTCAACAATCTAGAGACGCGTAATCGCTCGATCACCTGATCTCGCATCTAGATCACGTCGCCAGGGACGCAAGCCCGGACTGCTGTCCATCGTTACATTGGTCTCGATAGGCCTTAATTTTCATTCCTCTGCTTTTCCCCACATACTTCAACGGAAATGAGCCTCAGTCTCAGCATTCATCTTATGATGGAGATACCGGGCCTCTACTATCTACGCCCATGAGATGACCCTATCATCTTATGCGAGCATCGTACTGAAGCTACTAGCCACACTGACTCCGAGAAACTCGAGGATTTTGGCTGTATCATGATAATCAGTACCATCGCAATTTCACTTTGAGTCTAACGTTAAGCTTAACTTTTCGTATTCAACAAAGAGAGTTCCAAGCCTCTCCACTGTTTCACATTTGGATAGAGCTGCAGATTAATCACGCTCGTGCAGATGCGCCACGCTATTGACTTGTCACCAATGATGGCCGTTTATTCACACAGCTTGAGCGTTCCCAAGAACCAGATGCAGAAGTGCAAGCATCCTCTGTTATTTCTCACAGAACGGCGTACTTTTTCGCCTTCTTTTCATCCCTGCTGATGGAGGAGGCGCACTTGAAGTCCACAGTAACATAACGATATCGAGGGCAGAGGGTTTGCAACAAATATCTTCGTACGCCGTTGCACGTTGCCGTGTTAGCAGATGTCAAAGATGTCAGGCAGACGAAGACCCTGTGGATTCACCCGAGAAGCTCGCGTCATAGCGAAAACATGAACTGATACGTTGAGGTCGCCGGATATAATGTTGCTGGTGCGAGATGAGCAGACCCTGACTGCTTTCCGAATTCCGCCTCATGTTTGTATCTATACAGTGCCACATATTAAATGCACGAAGCTTCGCTGTGCCCTGCATGCGGTGAGGAAATTGGTGATCCATACGATTGCCCAATTAACTAGAACAAGTGCCTAGATCCCTGTTCAAATTTCAGCCAGATTACAGATATTTTTGGAATTATGTATCTGCGACCTGGTGACGTCGTTGAAGTCTTCCCACAAAGGTAGTTCTGTACCAACAATTGCTTGTCCTCGTCCTCGAGGTTTATGCCAGTGAGGCAGTTGTCATTTGTGGCGTGCAGAGAGAGACTGTTAACATAAGAGAACAGAAAGCAGGCTCATCCCTTCCACGCGAGGTTCCAGTGTCAACGCAAGGTGCAGCAAATTATCGTGCATAGTAACTACAATGAGCTTGCTTGGTAGTCCTATAAATAAATTCGTCCGGCACCAAATGAATAACGATTAACTGTCTATCAAGCTCAACGACTACATTTAGTCCGCCAATAACTCACCGAGGACAATATGGATTGTGCAAGCTGTAGTACGTGTTGATTTCGTTGGTACGCGGAGATACCCATCCCATTCCGAAGTTACTCTTCTTTTAATATCTTGATGGTACCCATTAGCACATTGACACGCATAAGAGAACATATACAGCGCGGTTATTAACGGATTGTGCTCCCGAGGAATTAATCTGAAGGTAAGTATTGTTGAAACTAGAATTTCCTATTTCATCTGACATTCATTTCCCCCATTCCCCATGGGGTGCTTGCTATTCCGATTAGCTTCGCCGGAACTAGGTGGGTTTCCGTGCTGTTTTGAATGCGAATATAGCGTTGCTTAACTTGTCCAAGTGCGCTGTAAATTCGTGAAAAGTTTAGAGCGACATTCAAGGAGAACAGTACCTAGTTTACCTCAGATATCTTCTAAGGTCTTCTCCCGGGATTTGTTATTGCAGAGCAGGATGTTCTACTTCCATGCTTGCACAAGTGCTGCGCAACGGAGAAATATGCCTCATTAGGAATTTCTTTCCTCCATGAAAGCATAAATTCTCACTCCTCCTTAACCACATCAGACCGAGAAATTCACGCCTATTATTGTGGACCGTTAGGTTTGGTGGTATCCACACGCGAAATCAGCTCGTCCGATTACTTACTGCTTAAAAATTCACCTTCGAACGAGGAGGTGGGATTCACTCCTGAGCTTGGGAAAGCTTCGGCCGACGGCGTCGAGTACATGAAGTCTCAGCTAATTACGGCCAAGCAAACGACAAGCCAAAGAGGAAGACAAGAGGAGTAGATTGTCACTCTAATAATGGAATGAGGCTGTGTCGTTTACTCGATGCATTCTAGCTCAGGAGAACATAGTTATAATCAGTGGCAAAAGCCACTGCCCCCAAATACATATATCATTCTCCTTCGTAAATCCTAGGCTCGAGAAATCATCAAGCCGTGAAGCAGCCACCAGCTGAAACAGATGTCACAGCATCATCACTACCAGGTATATAAAGCGATGGCGACCAGGAACTTGAGAATAAGGCCTAGCACATGCCATATTTTCAGTGGTCTGATTACATTGGCCTCAGGATTACTTGAAAAGCATTAATGAAATATTGGGCGACAAAGATGGCCCGTACTTGGGTAATTGAAGCAGCTTCAGCATTTCCGATCTAACCATTCTCAAAGCCATGATATTCAAAAAGCATGAAAGCCCAAAGTCACCACAAGCAAACCGACATTATCGACCACGGAGTCAGAGTGTCGTAGAATAAGGTGAGGAATCAAGGCTCGAAGACAGGTCTCGGAAGGACTCCATTTATATGTAAAATTGAGCTGGTAAATTGAGCTGATGAGACGCGGATAAATTCACAAGCAAACCCCAAATCTAGCATGCGAGGACAGCTCTCCAAGGCTGGAGTACAGTATTACTAAGGCAGAATTCAACGGCCCGGGAAGTGCCGCTGGTTTCTTGCCAAGAGAGTGGGTGGGAGATGATTACATGATGACTTCATGACTCACGTGGTTCTTCCGACGAACTGCCATCATCGCACTTCTTGATCTTCCACGAACTGCATCTGACCTGTGTCTGCACATACTATTTTACCTGGAGATAGGCGACTTCTCTTTCAGAAGACGATTTTTGAATATGTGATAATGCACTTGATTTGCTATGGAGTTTGGCGATTGAATTATTTAATTAGCTCCTCTCCTAGCATTCTAGGCCACACCCCCTGGGCTAAGTCTGTAAAAGTGAGTAGTGGCTGAAAATATGCTCAAGAAGCATCTCCTATTTCTTTGCAAGAGGTTGTTTTCACTCCTTCGTTGAGCTATGCCATAGCAAAGCGTTGATTTTAATTCGCAAACGGATCCACTTCCGTGTTCAGTGAAAGCAATACAAGGTACGCTCTGAGTACGCTATTTTACTTCTTATGAGCTCATTTTGATCTCGGTTCACATCTTTCCACTAGCATCCCTGACAATAGCGATTAAATCGCGTATAGGGTATGATCATGATGCTAGCCGTCAAACTTTTCATCCCAACGTATCCGCTAAGGAAGTGTACTGGTAGCGAGGCTCGATCCTCCTTCTGTGTAGGCACATGCAAAATTCCAAATCCATCAGATTCAGCTCGTTCATTGGACGGCTGGAATTAAGGCGTTTAAACCGTATCAAGTTTCATAATCGGAGTGCTTGATTGCGTTATTCTCGCTAATTGTCTATTCGGTTTGTATAAAGCTCTGGTCGCGTAGATTTTCTGGGGTCGTCGCAAAGGCTATGCTACTTCAAATAACGCAACTCTTTCTTCTGGCCATAACTGTCTCTGCTCTCGTTGACCCCCAGGTTGAAGAATTCTTTCGACGGGAGAAATCAACAGTGAGACCTCTCGGTCTCGCTCAACGCGAAGCAAATGGAATTAAGCCTCGCCATCTGAGGCCTGTTGTCAAGCGCGACTCTGGCATCACGCCCCCCGACGTTGGTCAGGTTTCTGACTGGGGAAGCTCTGAGCCTCAGCCACAGAGAGGGGCTGCTGGCGCGACATTTGGATCCTCTGATACCAACCCGCAGATAGATCTGCAGAATCCAGATGGTTTAGCCGGCCCAACGACAGATTCAGGATTTGTGCCGAACTTAAAATGGAGTTTTTCTTTGTCGCATACCCGGTTGCTTAAAGTGGGTTTCTGCGCTATTCTGAAGTGGGAAGCATTAACAGCTTGATAGGGTGGCTGGGTTAGAGAACAAGTCATAACGGACTTACCACCTTGTGCGTTAAAACCTCCACCGCTTATTTCGTTGTTTTTTAATCTGGGTGTCTTTTTCAGCCGTCGATGTTGCTGCAGCCGAGTTGCGTCTTGCGCCTAACGCTTACCGGGAACTGTAAGTGTTTTCTATCTGAAAGGTAGTTAGATTAAGTCTAATGAAGATGTCAACTAGCCACTGGCATCGTGTTTCGGAATGGGGTTATATTTTAAATGGTACTGGTCGTATATCGGCCATTGACGAGAACGGCCGCAGCTACATCTCGGACGTGAAAGGACCAACTGATGGCGAAGATCCCGATATTTATTAGTAGGCTCCTCAGCTCATACCTCCAGCATTTTCGCTGACAAATTTCGCTGACAAATTTATATCCCTCAGTTTCCCTCCAGGAGTACCCCACTCAATCCAGGCTCTCGACGAAGGCCTAGAAATCCTTGTCATCTTCGGCGATGGAGACTTTGATCGACTCGGCACTACTTTCATGCTTTCTGACTGGCTGGCACACACACCACTCGTGATTCTTGCGCAGAATTTCGGGCTGAACGTTAGTGAATTCGCGAATATACCTCAAAAAGATCCGTATATAGTTCAGGCGACTGTTCCGCCTGCTCCTTTGGGCCATGCATCCGAGTCTGCGCCAGTTTCGCCTGAAGGTCAAGTCCCTAGCCCGTATGTCTTCCATTTATCAAAGCAGGAGAAGAATGTCGTGAAGGGCGGTGGTGGATGGGTCAAGATTCAAGATTCGGTGACCAACTTTCCTGTGCGTAGAATAGTTACCGGTATTGCTTCTCATATCCTTACGCATTTGGGGCAGATATCCAAAGAAATCGCAAGTGCTTTGGTCTACATTGAACCAAATGGTCTGCGGGAGCTTCACTGGCATACGAAAGATGGTCAGTAGCATTATGAACATTTCGTGTTCATGGTTTTAAAATTTTCACAGAATGGCTTTACATTTTACACGGCAAAGGGCGTGCTACAGCTTTCGCAGGATCAAGCACTGCTAGAACTTTTGACTTCCAAGTAGGAGATACCGGTGTCTTCCCGGTTTCATATGGACACTATGTGGGTTTTCATGGCACTTAATTTTGATGAGGAGTCGCTGATTCGAGTCTGAACCACAGATCAAAAACTTGTCCCCGACAGAACCTCTGATTTATCTTGAGATCTTCAAGTCTGATAAATTCGTGGACTTCAGCGCTACGCAGTGGTAAGTCTAATCCACTTCCAAATACATGTGGATATCCATTCTAATGTCGTTCCGGTAGGCTTGCATTGACCCCCCCTCAGGTCGTTGCAGATCTTCTCAACATCTCCGTTTCGACGGTAGAGAGTTTAAAGAAAGAAAAGCAGATCATTGTCACTTAGTTCCACTTGGTGGTCGTTCGATTATATCAAGGGATTTATCTACACTGGTTAATTAGTCTATTGCCCAGAATGATACTCTTATTGCTATTCGGACCTTTTTATCCAGTCTTAGCCTTCATCTCCCGCCAGAAAGTCAAGTGCATCAAACCGCCGATCGTGACAACAGCGATTTGCGCCCCAGTGTAATACATCATGCCCATTTTCACCCCTGCTCCACCCATGAGTGCACCAGCCAGTCTACCAGCATAATTGCTGTATTGGATGGCCATGCTGATCCTTCCATTCCACTCATCTGGAAGCTGTTTCGAAAGCAAACTCAGCGTGCATGTGCTTGCTAGATTATATCCCAAAGCGACAAGGAACCAGCAGACATAGAAGGGTCCGAAGCTGACTTTATCTGCGCCCAGGATGGCGAGCATGATTAGTAGCCCTGAGAGTCCTACCACCGATCCGACGGCGAGGATGATGCGGTCCTGGATACGTCGGGCATATAGGACATTAAGTAGGAGAAACGGAAAGGTACTGACACCCCCAAGTGCGATGAAGTTTCCGGCACTGTAAGGAGAGTAACCAAGAGCCATTGCCGAGAAGACGGGGATATTGGATTCCCAACCGCCCAGAATAAAGAAGCAGGTCATCGAATAATAGCACATGCAAATAGTAACGCCCCATTGGCGAATGGTGAGGCCGTGAATGATATTTTTGCTGTCCTCGACGAGGTCTTCCGGCACGGCAGCATCGGAAGACGGGACTATCGTCCCACTGAGCTCTATTGCCATAGGCAGCGCTTCAGTCACATCCATAAACAAAAATCTGCTCCCGATCCAAAACATCCCCCACACGATAGCCATAATCCACCCGGGGCTCGTGTACCCGTTGAATATATCATTCGAAAACCCCACCTTGTACAATAGGCCCCCGAGAAACGGGCCCGCAGAGAAACCGAACGCTTGCCCCACGACAAGCCAGCTGGCGAGCGTCATGCGCCGCCGGATGCCGACGATGCGCGGGTCACAGCAGTACCGCTTGGTGAACATGAAGGAGGTGAACCCGATCCCGGTCATTACGCGCCCAATGAGCAGAAGATAGAGCCAGTTGGCGCGGTAGGCGAGGGCATGTAGGATGTTTGCTAGCACCATGGCAGCGTAGGCGATACTGAAGGGTCGTTGGTACTGACCTGGGAAAGTATATAAATTGAGGCTATTAGGGGATGACTGATTGGTGATGAGGAATGGAGCGGTACACACCTCCATCGTATTTAGCCACGAAAACGAGGGCAGCTGCGGAGAACACCGCTGGAATACCGATGATGAGACCAGAGAAGGTCGCTGATCCCCCAAGTCGTTCAGCATATGCACTGGCGGACGAGACAATCACGTAGAAGGAGAACTAGCGGGTTTGTTAGCGTGATACACTTTGCGGACGAAAAGCGACAACACCTACCTGAAAGAGAGCACTCCCTGCAATAACGATGAACAAGCTCTTGCCATCAGGGAGCTTGAGTTCAGGATCAGCAGTGTCATCTTCATTCAGCAACGTCGAGTTCCCGCCTGTTACTCTTTCCAATGCGTCAC
Source organism: Nidularia pulvinata (assembly GCA_036937195.1). Lineage (NCBI taxonomy): Eukaryota > Fungi > Basidiomycota > Agaricomycetes > Agaricales > Nidulariaceae > Nidularia > Nidularia pulvinata. The sequence goes on from JASFDH010001842.1 coordinate 7,735, forward strand.
TAGGAGTTCGGCCAGCACCACTAGTACTACCCTGAGCACTGGCCGTCCTATTCAGAGGAGAAAAAACAGTGGCAGTGGCAGTCCAAGGCTCCTTGTCCCCGCTTCCTTTCACAGAGGTCTCGTCATGAGCGCGATGCACATAGTCAAGTGCTGTAGCTTGCAGCTGCGTGGATGTCATAGCAAGCACTGAAAGTTCTCCAGGAGAAAAGAGATGGGATGACCAGAAATATCAGCTACAGAGAGCTTTCTGACTGGTATCAACAATAGAGAGTGTCTGAAATCGGCGAACCCACAAGGTATATCATTATCAAGTGAGCCAGAGTTTGCGGGATACAGGTAATAGATTTTAACGATCGGAGGCAGAGGAGAAACAGCGACATGGTGACGATCCCATTCAATTGTGCGGGGCGATCCTTTAAATAAAGCGTTCGGCGCTAGGGTCGGTATGAGCGAGCTCGAATGGAGAGCTCAAGGTCCGTATTACGACCACGGAGAGATTTTGGGTGTGTTATGCCTCGTGTCAATGGGTATCCATATGGTAGAAGATTTAGCGAAGGCTGGATTCAACTCTCAGATGAGGTGCCGTCAGTCTAGAGGGCGCGGTGAAATGAGACAGAAATGCGAAACTTTGCAGCACGTGCTCCGGGACAATGACGCGTCGGGGTGAGTCGAATAAATAAGCGTAACGTCTCATTGAGTCGAACTCTTCGAATTTTGAGCAAAGACGGGCAGAGATTAAGGCAACAGTCGAAGGTGTATCGATAAATATATTCTATGCAGCCCAAACAATTGGTTCCTAGATGCATCTAATGAGAATTCGAATGAACATCAAAATTTTAATCACCTCCACACCTCTCTTCATCCCGTCTTCGCCTTCATCTCCCTCCACAGCGTCATATGCATCACACCCCCAATTCCCACTACAGCAATCTGCACCCCCACATAATTCGCCATCCCCATCTTCACCCCCGCTCCACCCATAATCGTCCCCGCCACGCGCCCCACGTAGTTGCTGTACTGGATCGCCATGCTCATGCGGCCGTTCCACCCGTCTGGCAGCTGTTTTGAGAGGAGGCTGAAGGTGCATGTACTGGCGAGGTTGAAGCCGAGCGCGACGAGGAACCAGCATACGTACAACGGGCCAAATGCAACATTTCCTGTTTTCAGGAGGGCCAACATGAGCAGGAGGCCTAGGAGCCCGAGGAAGGAGCCTAAGGCTAGTGTGACGCGGTCCTGGATCCGGCGGGCATAGCGTACATTGAGGAGGAGGAAGGGAAAGGTGCTAATCCCGCCCAGGGCAATGAAGTTCCCGGCTTGGTACGGGGAGTAGTTGAGCGTGGAAGCGGTGAAGATGGGGATGTTAGACTCCCAGCCGCCGAGGATGAACCAGCAGGTGAGGGAGTAGTAGCACATGCAGAGGATGACGCCCCATTGGCGCGCTGTGAGACTGCGCAGAGTGATGTCCTCGTTTACTGGTATAGGGGCTTCCTCCACGGTGTTGACAGACGCGGGCATGACCTCCAGTGCTATTTCATCCCCATGTACTCTTGAGGCGACCTCAGCTGACTTCGGTGGCACATCTTTAAACAGCACCTGACTCGCCACCCAAAATAGCCCCCAAACTCCCGCCATAACCCACCCGGGGCTCGTGTACCCATTGAACACATCGCTCCTGAATCCAACCTTATACAATAATCCACCCAAGAATGGTCCTGCCGAAAATCCGAATGCCTGCCCGACGACAAGCCAACTCGCGAGCATCGTGCGACGGCGCACGCCAACGAAGCGTGGGTCAGAACAGTACCGCTTCGCGAACAAGAAGGAAGTAAAGCCGATCCCGACGACGATGCGCCCGATCAGGAGGAGGTAAAGGAAGTGTGCCTTGTAGGCGAGGGCGTGCATGATGTTCCCGACGAGCATGGCGGCATAGGCAATGTTGAAGGGGCGCTTGTACTGGCCTGGGGAAGGGGGGTTTAGGAGTAGTTAGTGTTAATAGGCAGGAGTACGTACCTCCATCGTAGTTGACCATGAAGATGAGCGCCACGCCGGAGAAAGCAGGTGGGATACCGATAATGAGCCCAGAGAAGGTGGCAGATCCGCCGAGGTATGCTGTGTATGCGCTGGCGGAAGAAACGATAACGAACAACGAGAACTAAGGGTATTCGGCGCGGGAATAAGCATCGAATCCCATGTTAAGGGCAGAAGCATCTACCTGAAACAACGCGTTCCCCAGTATAACCACGAACAACGACCGTCGATCGGGGAGCTTCAGCTCCGGATCGTCATCCTCGAGGACTTCCCTTATCTGCGTTGAGCTGCCGTACTCCTCGCCTTCGACGACTCCTATCGATGTCCCGCGGCTACCAGCGCCCTCGACACCGCTGGCGTTAGCACTGCTCGCTGGCAAGACGGATGAGAGCCAGGACTTTTTCTGTGAGTCGCCCAGGACAGAAGGAGCGGGCGAATGACGGTCGACGAAGTCCATCACGGTGGATGGGAGGCGCCTGGAGGCCATAGTAGTTGCACTAATATAAGGAGACTCGCAGTTGAGATTCAACGGATTGAAGATCCAAGCGGCTGTGTGAGCCTGGGGCCCGGGAGTGAGTCAACTTGGTGTGGCAAGGAACGCTAGTCTTCCACCAGTCTCGTGGTTATGTAGCTGGTTTTGTTTCTGCTAGACTCCGTCTGACTCGGTGCATTGTAAGCTCAGTATGTAAGGAGAGAAGATGGCTGGTGAAGATAAGCGCGTTCAGCAAGAGGTTTATTTTTGTCGTCGATGCATGTCTGCATCACGTGGGGATGCTCATCGATGTGTTATCGCCGATTTCAATATGGGCGACGGTTTCAAGGGGTATGCAAAGATTTGCTTACAGCGCCTTGTATAAGTGATTGTACATCAATGATTTTTGTCGTCTATTTGGTTTGGCCAAACATAAGCACTAATTGACCTTTGCGATAACATAATCTACTAGTAAACAACTGAGCATAGTTTACCTCCGGTTGTACTGGGTATTATCTGCTATGTTATCTGCCATGTGGCTGTGTCCTGGCATTCTTTTTAGCATTCCATTCGACTTTTTGAGCTCTATATATTTCCTAAAATCACAAATTTAATATTTTATGTAGTAATATACTTGATAAAATATAAACACATTTTAGATTTATTTATTTGAATATTCATAGGATGGAAATGGCGAAACCGTTATCTGCCATGGCCCAATGTTATCTGCTATTGCCAAATTTGGCTATACCTGCACAGCCACAGAAAAGCGATCACTCCATGGCTTGTGCATGTCTTTACACTCTCTTTCTTTGAGCTCAATATATTTTCTAAAATCACATGTTTAATATTGTATGTAGTCTTATATGTGATGAAATATAAACAAATTTTAGATCTATTTATTTGAATAGCTGTAGGATGAATGGTAAATTATATGAGAGAACACAAGAACATTTTGGTATTTGTACTCTTCTTGGTAATCAAGGTCCATTTATTATACAGCATTCACTCTAAGGATGACAGAGGCAGTCTGAACATGCCTTTCAATGAAGAGGAAGCAGCAAAATTTAAATTATCACCCACTAATCATTGGCTACATTGCAGGCAAGGTGTTGCTCCCTCCAACTACTATGGAAGCTCAACGATACTTCTTCTTCAAAGTATGTGAATACACAGCACTTGCAACAGCTGCTGGAAGAACAAAGCTTGATTACCGGGCATTTGCCTGAGAATGGAATCAGTCTGCTGATGGAAAGGTCTGTTTTTATGTCACCACTAAAGTTCTTTCTGCATATGTGTTACATTTGCAATTGTTTCCAACATTCTCTGACACCTTCCAACTCTGTGATATGATTCCCTGCTATGCTTTCAACATTTTCTGCCTGTTTCCATTCATTGCTAATCTCTGAACTATTGTTTTTTATTATTGAATGCTTATGATACAATTACTGTCTCCAAGTATGTTTCCACTCAGTTATGCTTCTGCCTTATTTCTGCTATATTTATTATGTGTCAAGAACTTTTATTATTCCTTGTAACCATAGCATTGCTGCTTCTACTTTTATTATTACAGTTAGCTATACTTGTATTTAAGTAGCTCTCTTCTGTACTATAGTCTCCAATCCAAATATCAACTAAGATCACCTCTAGTCTCTCTGATTCAATCCCAACCTTCTGACTCTCTTCCAACTTGTCTTCTAGTTGACTTACATTGATTAGTCCTAACCCACTCTCAACACCAGACTTGGACTCTAGTTGTCATTACCCTTGATCACTTCCAACACCCTTCCAATATCCTGTAACTATCTTCCACTGTGTGGACTATTCACTAAGTTAGAACCCACAAGAACTGGAAGGGTGCAGCACATAAGCCAAAGCCAACAGTTCCTACCCTTTAGCATTACAGTCAGAAATCCTTCCAACATTACTTCGGACATTTTTCTGATGTAGCACTATTGTAGCCTATGACCTCTAATTCCTATTCTCCCTTTTGGAACAAGACTTGAAAATATGCAAAATCATGGAGCAAAGCAAACAATATTCATGCTTCAAGGGAAGTGATTCAAGATAAGATGGATCTTATTCAGCAGAGTTGTGAAATCTTTGCTGGGAGTTATCTTCCTTTTCCTGAATATCTGACTGGAACAGCAAGTCCAACACAATCCTCTTGTGATGTTATTGAATTAGACCCAGAAAATACAGGATCTTCCTCAATTTCAACTGAAATTGCTGTATTCCAGGGCCTGTTAATCCAGCTTCTGGAAACAAATTTACCAGCAGAACAATTATCTATTGAGCTTCAACCACAACTACAATCAGTCTTAACACTATAAGTATCCAAAATTTTCTCACTTCCAAAATATTCATAGTAGACTAATTTTAGAAAAGAAAAAGAAAAAGAAAAAGGAATGACAGTGAGCATATGTCTGATAATGCTGCTGTATCTTTAGTGTGAGTGGCTAAGTCTATTTATGAATGCAATAGAACTTATAGCATGGATGGGCAGGTCAAGTAGCAACATGTTACTCAAAATTGGAAGAATCAGACAGTGAGAAAATGCTATCATTGCTTGAAGGAAACTTGCCAAGGAAACAGTAATATTATAAACTGTCCAGAAACATGCACAGTACCTTGCAAGATGCCAAGGAGTTGATCATGAATGAACTTGCACTCAAGGCATGAACAGCCTTGGTGAATAACTTTGCAGCTTGTACCTCTTATGAAATAAGATCATTGAATAGTAGGTTTCTGCATTAAAAATCTATATTTGAGGAATTTCTACTGCATTTTCTAGTATTTAT